>RWGY01000026.1:693275-877403 GCA_007726485.1 Eragrostis curvula
GATATAAAGTTCTACTTTGTACAATAAAAGAAAATACGTAAACATGAACCATTACCTTAGGTAAAGTTTCCTGCCACCCATCAGTCTCCTGCATCTTTGACCAGATATAATGCAGGGTATATGCATTTCCTGGCGGTTCTATGCATTGACCAGCATAGACACCAGCCATCTCATTTGTCCTTCAGGTAGCTTTCTCGCATCTTCTCCATATAGTGACCTTTGGATTCATCAAAATTGATGCAGTCAGTGTCATGAAAATCATAATCCTCATGGTAAATGAAAAATATTGGCCACGGCACAGAGGCATAACAGAAGAAATCTAACAGTTCATAATTACAGATCTAGTAAAAAGGATGCAAATGGGACAGGCAAAGTGAAACTGTAAAATAGCTCTTCTAGAAACAGGTCAAACAAAGTGCTGAAAGCAAATACAACTGCAAGTATAATCTACAGAATAATATTATTTACCAATCCTCAATAAGAAAAAAAGTGGACAGTGACCGATATGTCTTCATTATCTATTATTTAACTCATCTTTTATCAGGCTTCTCTAAAGTTGCCAAAGCCTAGAGCACATAGGAAAGAGTTCAACAAAAGAGACCTAACCGTGCAAATCTTTCTCTTCCTTCTTCATCAACAGGAGGGGGTGTGATTAGTAAATTAACATGGACTTCGAACAATCCTGCTATGAAGTTACATGAAATATTGAGTAAATTACAATGAACTTACTTGTGTGGTCTATAGTACAATTACACATTTTTCGGTTCATTCCATAAGAACATCACAAACAACACCATTGGTATCGACTAGTTTGCTTCACAACCTGGATCCACACAAGGCACGGGGAGAGCCCATCTCACACAAATTAGCAGTGTCATGTGTGTCCCACTATTGATGTTCAAAGTTAGCTGAAAATTGTAATTTAGTCATAATATGGGCAAAATATTTCAAGTTATGTAAATTTGGTTCAGAAAAGCATAAATCATATTTAGGCAGCACAAGTGGAGCTCTCTGTAGTTTTGATCTTAATATTAGGTTGTACGTTAAATTTAAACAATCACAACAGACCATCAGTGTAAAATGCCTATTGACAAAAAAAAAAAATACTTCAGGATGCTTACCTTCAGAACTACCTAAAAACTAAGTTTTCACAATCGTCCAATTTATCACTACGTAAAACCTTAAAATGCTTCCTCAAGACCCAATCAAGAAGAAGGGTCCAGAATAGGAAACAAAAATACACACTATGCAAGATAAGCTTGAAGAATGAAGATATGTGTGCTTCTACAGCATCTTCACATGCATATACACAATAAAATTATCCAACTAAGTTAAAGTCCATTTAAGCAAAACTAATTTGTCTTAGCACAAACATGTAGTCCTTTCTAATATACACGAGAAACAAGCAAGTTGGCATGTTTTTGCTTAAGCCTCACTGCTTGATGCAGCACGTGTTCTGGAAAATCAGATTTTGAACATGAACTGCTGAATGAGCTTGCAATTTACATATAAATACCGTTCAAAAAAAACATATAAATAATACCAGCATATCAAGTATAATGGACATGAAAAAGACTTGGGGAAAAAGAAAATTTACCTTCAAATGGTTAACAATCTTTTTCAGATTTTCTTTGTACTTGAAATTGGGACATGTTGCCGTTCGCTTGTTCGTCCTAAAAGGGCTGCATCATTTGCGCCAAAGAATATTGTTTTTGCTAATGGAGGTGCTAGGCACCCTAGAATGGATATGATTGCGTTAACAATGGTCTGTGGTCAGAATATTGGCGTGCTGAAAATGCACAGACAAATTGTGCGTAGGGACACCAACCAGGTTGCAATAGGCTGGACCCTACTGTCTTACCAGGGGAAAAATGTGATGGATCAAGAAGAGAGCCCCTCGTGTGTTGTAACCGCTGTAGCCTCTGACAACAACATCAGCCTGGCACAAATGAAATCAATTTATGTCAGTGTACTAAAACGAAAACCAAGCAAGATATGAATTGATTTGTAATGCTTGATGCACTAAGCAAGGATTGATCCATTGATCAAAACACGAAAGTTGACGAATAACACTCGCTGGGGCCATGACATAGTAGATATATGATCAACGATCCAGTTCTTTAGGCAATTCATTGAGCAATCAAGCATCGAGATCTGAGAATTTCCGTTTCTTCCAAGAAGCAAACTCTTCACGCCTTCACCAGAGGAATTAAACAAATGAACGGGGGAGTACGTATTGTACCTTGCGCGAGTAGGTGTCCGCGAGTGCCGCGCCCCAGCCGCCAGGGCGGAACGATTGTTCGGTGATGGAGTCGCCGAATAGCACCAGCCGCGGCCGCACCATTCCTTGCGAGGACACGCAGGTCAGGGAAAGACATTATGGGATTAGCTGGGAAGGGGGCGAGACGGGCGTGAGGAGGATTGGACGGGAAGGCAGCATGTACCTGCAGCTCCGGCGGGGCAGATGGGAGGGTGGCCGGCGGATGGCGCGGCGGAACAGGAACCAGACGTTGCCATCAACGGGGTCTGTCGCCTCGCCCTGCCTCGAGTGAAAGGTCAAATAAGTCAACTGAGGTAAATTTCAGGGCTCAAAAGAAAAAGAAAATATAAGGCCAGCTTTGATGAGCAGGCAGCCAACTCAAATAAATTACCACTGCCAACTCGGAACTGAGTTTACAGCTAGATGTTTTTAAGAACAATTTACAGTTTTTTTTTTATTACATAGTACAACTTAAACATTCATAATGCACGCACACTCACTCTTATGAACGCACATACGTAAATCCTACCGAGCATCTTCAAATACTGAGCCGGTAAATCCTCCAGATTGACGAAGTCAGGCGCCTCGCTGTCGACGGCCACGTCGCCTACCGCTGAAAGCACAAATACCGTTAAATTCTAAAAAAATTGCTCACACCGACAGTCGAACTCAGGACCTCAAAGATATTACTCGGATGCCTTAACCACTAGGCCAAGACCCCTTTCACAAAGAACAATTTACAGCTGCCATTCAAGTTGTAAATGAAAACCTCCTAGGCAACATTTTCTTTTGTAACAATAACCTGTTTGAATTTGGAAAGTGACTGTTAGAAGGGGTAATAATTGCTTAAAAAAAGTTGTAAAAGTTGCTAGGCTTTGTGTGGCAATAGAGAACAACTGATGGCATGAGTTATGTACACAGTCGTAGATCATCCTAGTGACGTGAAGGTTGCACACAATGACAAGTGTCTTATGTGATTTGAGGAAGCAAACATGGCAGTCTGAGCCCTTTGTTGAGCTTGCCTTGCCAGGATGGCTACCCGAGCCAGAAGCCATATTTAGCTGCTAGGCACAGCAATGCAAAAAAAAAAAAAAAGTTTCTTATCTTTTCTAAATCAGCAGTGCGAAGCTCATTCTTTGTGATGACTAGGTGTTCGTTTTTAGAGGTTTAAATTTTAGAGGGGTCACATCAAAAAGAATTTTGTTATTTAGAAGTATTAAATAAAGTTTAATTACAAAACTAACTGCAAAACCTCTAGTCTAATTCGCAAGACGAATATAATGAGGATAATTAAGCCATGAGTAGATGATGGTTACTGTAGCATTACTGTAACAAAACATAGATTAATTAAGCTCATTAGATTCGTCTTGAAATGAGTATTCATCTGTCAAAAAAGTTTTGTCATTAATTTTATTTAATGCTCCTAAATGACAAGATTCTCTTTCATTTTAGAGGTCTAAAATTTAGAGGGGTGGAAACGAACACCCCCTTAGTCTTTAGTCTCTACTTCTACTTTTTGCTTTCTACACATGTGCTTTCAATAAGTTCATACCAACCAATCACTAATCAAGAATAAAGTAGGGTGTTGTGTTCTTGAGACCACGGTGATAAGAGATTTTTTCTTTCATTGGCGTTTTGCAGCAAACTTGTTTTTGTTTAAAAATGTTCACTTATATGATGAATCATGTAATTTATTTATCATGGAGCTTTCGAACTTTTACTCGTATCATTTTATCTCCAACTGAACTGATGTGCTTGTATGATGAATCGCTATTTGCACTTATAGATGCAAGGTTAGAATATCAAATACACATTCAACGAATTATAGGCAGCTTCTCATGTTCTGTTCGGGAGCCAATGAGAAGAGGGAAGGAGCAAAAGAGGTATACTCCCTCCGTTTTTAAATTGTTGTCGCCATTGACTTTTTTATTTACGTTTAACCGTTCGTTTTATTCAAAATAGTTGTTTGAATATGCAAAATTATAAGTTAGGTTCAAACTTACTTTGAAGATAAAACAAATCATCACAAAATATATGATATTTTTAAAATTTTTTTAATAAGACGAATGGTCAAAGATAGAAAAAAAAAGTCAATGGCGACAACAATTTAAGAACGGAGGGAGTACCGCACAACGGGCGCCTAGACGTCGTGTAACAGTATAATGGAGCCACGTGTCTTGTTTCTGGCCTAATTATTCTGCTGCTTCCGAGCCCCGTCAGTTTCCAACCGCACACAGCCTCGGCAGCCGCTTCTTTCCTCGCCGCCCCGCCGAGCCACCGTCTCCCCAGATGGCGACGGCGACCTCCCATCTTCCTCCCATCGTCTCCACCTCCGCATCCACCGTCTCGCTCCTCGCGCCCCTCGGCCCCGCCCTTCCCCGCCTCCGCTTCCAGCCACCGCCAACGTCCGCCGCAGCTTCCCCCTTTTCTCCGGGCTGTGGCCCCCGTCCCCTGCCTAGCGTCCGCTGTCGAGCCGCCGCAGGGCCCTCGCCGCCCTCCTCCGAGCCGCCGCCTCCGTCTCCGCAAGGTAAGCCCCAATTCGTCGTCGGCCTTCCGCTTTCCATTTCTGGATGTTTATCTTTCGAGATAATTGCGTGTGTGGTTGCTGTAGGACATCCATGTAATTAAATGCAGAATTAATTGAGTATCGTAGAAATTTGGAACTCGATGCTGAGGTTTTGTTGTTTGGTATGTAAATTTTGGGCCTCTACCACTGCAAAAAAGACCACATGAGGAAATGACCCATCATTGATCCTATAATCCTATTTAGCTTGTTAAGCTTGTAAATTTTGGTCTTGTACACCTGCAATGGTGTGAAAAGCTCGTAACTTTTTGTTCTGTACCACTGCAATAGGCTGAAAAGCTTGCAAGTTTTGGGTCTGTACCACTCTTTGGTATGTAGGCAAAGAAAGTTTTGCCTTGTATATAATTTTTGCCAGCATAGGGAACTTAATCAAAAAATTATCTAACTTGGTAAGAACATACCTTCTAGTAACAAAAAATGAGTTTCCCAAATCCGTTCTGTTTAGAAAAGCTTGTTGCATAATTTTGATTCTGTATAAAATAATACATCTGATTTTGCACCCATTTCTGATCTCTGTTGGGGAGAAATATTATATTTTTGTTGTTAGTCAGATGATATATAACCATGCAGTTTACCAGTCCCCACTAGGATCAACAAGCGCATAAATTTCTAACTTATTTGGGCAGACAACGATTTCATTTGGTCAAAAGCAGTTATTATACTTCACCTCAATTAGTTTATACTAAATTGATTCCTTGAAAGCTAGATAAAAAGACCCTATTCACTTGGAATCTAGGTCTGCTGGTTGTTCTTTTTATCCTAATAACATCAGATCATACACAAGCCATACAATCCCTGTTATCTGTGGTGAACAACACAATTCTAGAGGACCACAGATTACCTTTATGGTCTGGCTAAAAATAGTACTATGTTTCTTGAAAATTCTTTGAATGTATCCTCCTTGTTTGTTTGTTTCTAGGTGTAATTATGCGTCTTGTCCAAACAGATCTGTGTTCTTTCAGTCCTATGAGGTTCTGAGATTACGATGTACCATTATTATGTTGTTAATATATACTGTTACTTGGGTTGGGAATTGGGATTACTCAAAGTAGAACCTGGAAAGGCTTACCAAGTTTTTGTCATGGAGTATGTAAGTTTTTAAGGGCTGAGATGGCAAGTTAGAAATATTTTTGTCTTCATGTCGTCTTAAACACAGGTTATAAGCTAGAACAAAATTAGTTATGCAGTAGAAGTGATGACTTGGGTTTATGATTTGCCCCACTAAAAGGGTGACAAGTGGACATATAAACTTGCAGAATTGATAAATAAATGAATCCCTAGCATTGATTTTACTTTAAACCCTTTTATATGCCCCTTTCTATCTTTGCTCCCTTTTTCTTTTCAAAATTCAGCTGTGGCTAATTACTATTGCAAAGTTTGCCAGCAGCCATGGCATTTTTTAAGTGGAGTATTGACTTACCTTCATTGCTACATAAATTCAAGAAATTAGCTTTTCCCACCATCAACCATCAGATATTTTGTTGCAGACTTATAGGTAGGACCCATGTATCTTTTGCCTTTAAGGGCACGTCTGAAAAATGTTTGTGATGAAGGTTTTAGAAGTTAGCTTCCTGACAGCTGATCCCCCCCCCCCCCCCCCCCCCCCCCCCCCCGCTTAAAGTGTAGCAGATTTTGAATATTTTCTTTGAAGGAAAGGGATCTTTAGCTCCACAACTCACAAAGTCCAAGATTGAAGTTCAGTCTCACAGTAAGTCCTGCCTGAATAGACACATGACCTCCTTCTGCACATCTTTTTCTTTCCCTTGATAAGATAACTAGGTCTTGTAGCCATGCAAGACATCATTCACCTGGTGCTCACTTTTACCTTTTCTGGTACTTGATTTTCAACTATGAGAAAACACCGATTTTCTTTATTTACTGGTGTTCATAAGTTGCCATGGGTGTGCATCTATAGCTTGCAGTTACCAGATTTTTTTTTAAACATAGTTACCAGAATTTTTACTTGGATTGTTATTGTGTCCTGGAAGTGAATATTCTTTCATACTGTCTGAACCTGTAACTGGTAGAAGATGTATTTTTTATTTTCTCTCTGTAGCCTATGGTTGCCTAATACTTACTCATTTGTCTCTAAGCTGCAGGCCTTGTTTAATTGATGCATGCCCATGACTGTCTCTGCGCATAATTAATTTTATTTTCATTTTTGACAGGTTGGCAAGAGAGCTTGGCTAAATTGCAGGATAGAGTACGGATATTCTTTGCCGTTCTTTTCTGGATGTCCTTGTTTTTCTGGGGAAGTGCTTGGGATGGGCCTAACAATTCAGGTGGCAAGAAGCGCCAACGATTTCGAAAGAAACAAAAGTGAAGATATTCTAGGAGTCTCATTTTCCCCCCACACAGCTTTCTGCGGCATGGGACTTGATGAACATTCAAGGCCAGTTTTACATTCTAGGTAGGTCGCATAGTGAATGTGCAGAGAAAGCAGCCATGCTATATAGCTGCAATTCAGCAAGGCGTAAGTTGTACGTAAAAATTGCCCCTTTCTAGTTACATGTTGGCTATCATTGGATATGAAAATGGCATTCTCCTTGATTGTTGTATTATTATGTATATAGGATTACATGCAGAGTCTAAGAGTTAGGCAACAACTGTTTGATAATCAAGCCAGCTATTGCCATTATTGTTTTCCTTGTGTTTAGACAAACTTACTGATTTATAATACCTTGTGCAAGCCATTAAGCACACATGCATGTGTTTGGTTTTCAAAATTTGAAACAATTAGTTGCAATGACTATCCCCCCCCCCCCCCCCCCCCCTCTCTTACGTTCTTCCTCGAATCAGTTGCATCACTGCGCGGGGAACTATTGTGGCATATAGACTATGATTTTTTCTTAATGCGTGCATTTTGATGTGCATAACAATTTTTAGGCTTTACTATAATAGCATATAGACCATGATTCTTTCAAAGTATAAACTATGATGTTCATCACAACTTTTAGCCATGTTAAAACAATATCCTAATTCTAAGGGTTGCAATAGTGGGCGATTGATTCAGCTGGATTGTTTTGCAGACTTTTAAAGTTGCAAATCGATGCTATCCAAATATTGTATGAAGAGGGCTTTTGGAGGATTGATTTTACAACACATTTTTGCTTACTATCCCTTTTAGGGCTTGTTCGGTTAATCCTCTTTTCAAGAGGATTTAGAAGAGAATAGAGGGAATTAAATGCCTTACAAGTCAAATAGGGACTAAAGGAAATCTTCGACCATTTGTCACGACCGCTGCTGGAAGATGGATACGAGGTTCTTCCCTAATTCGCTATCGTCACTGACTGGCATTGCTGACCTGCAGTCACACTCATCTGGATAATACTCTCCCTCTGTCCTCGAACAATTTCAGTTACAAAATGAACATGAGTTGTTGTCCTAACGACATTAATTTGAGAAAGGCGGGAGTAATAACCAGCTACAAAAAGCTAGTACCATGTTTGGTACGTACCTTCAGCTTGCCGACCATCCTTTTGATTATTGTTCCTATTGCTTTCTCTGTCATCGCCGTGCCCCCTCCTCGGTCTCTTGGACGTGTGGCTGCTGCTGCTGCTTCCAGCTCCAGCCACCGCCGAAGCAGCGCTGCTTATCTGCTGCTCGCTTCTAGCGCGCTCATGCCGCCATCCCGCCAACGTGAAATGATTCTCAGCTGCCGGTCGACCGGCGTCAGTAGGCACCACACCGACCTGAAACGTCGAGTTGCAGCTAATCGAACAAATATATACGCAACTAACATTTTACATGACACGACTCTTAATTGGGTCCTGCAATTGCATCGTACCGTGTTGGTGTTGCGGCCTCGATGACGAGTTGGTCGAGTTGCGGCTGATGTGGCCATCGTCTGCCGTGCTAGCGCCCTCATCTGTCTTGAGTATTCTAGCAGCTCTGCCCGCCGGTTGTGGACGACCTTCTGCTGCTTCGAACCCACAGCACGGTGTATCTAGATTCCAATCCAGGAAAAAATATTTGACAGTTTCATGTTAAGAAAAAGAAATTGCATTCATGTGTCATTGTTTAATCAATATAGTGTTTTGTGGATTGCGTATAACAGAAAATATTTCTCTGGAAAATGCCAAACACATTTGTTATAGCTTACTGATGCTCTGTTCCACACAAAGAAAAATTAGTTTGATAAAATAGCTTTTCTGTTCATGGCATGAATGAAATACTTTTGATTATTTTTTATTTTTATTATAAGTTGAATAATATATATTTTGTGTCTTAAAAAACATTTTTAGTATCCAACCATGTCCAATTTATGTGGCATATGCATGAGAGGGGATAAATAATATGTTGTCACCAGCAGTAAGCAATCTAAGCAGAAAGAATTGAGAGGAATGGCTTATCTAGGTGACTAAAGTTGTTTGCAATAAATGTAAATTGGGTGAGTAAAATCCTTAGCATAATTTCGTACCTACGGGGTATTGTCGTGCTGTTGGGTGGGTTGGTGACAGTACTTGATGAAGGTTATTTTTGGTATTCGGCAATGAGTCAGCCTAAAAACAATCGGGTATTGTTGTGATTCCTATTAGCTTGTCTGCATGTATTGACTGTTCCATTATTTATGTTCTCTTGCTACCATCCTCATATTCATATCAAGTCTTTCTCTCTCTAGGGTGGTCAACATAAAATATATCAGTGGATGCTTTGAATTATCCGGTTTTGAAGAATTAGCCTATATCTCAATCTAGACATTATATTTGTTTCCTGGTTTGGCATCGTGAGATTTGTCATTAACCCCATTGCCATCACACTTTTTGAGCATCCTGACCTCTCCACGATAATCTTTCTGTCTTTTATTTTTTATGCTCCAGCTCCAAAAAAATTGCCCACTACATGTAGGATCATAAAATAGTTCCATTAATATTTTTTATCTCAGTTCAAGAATTTGCTGCCTCTCTGCATTGGTTGGATGATGATACTTATTTACGTGTAGAAATTTGCGCCGGGCCACTTCTTAGTACATGCATAATTCTATATATCATGCATGGAGAATTGCAAAAACCCATGTTGTTTCAAAAATTCTCCCTATCTTCACCATTACAGATTGTGTGGTGAAAATTTCTTATCGAACGGAATAATTTCATTGGTTCCAATATCATTTTCTTTGTTAATTGTTGAAATGCAAACATCATTTGATGAAATAGACTACATATTACTCCTAATTACACTTCTGGTAGATG
The DNA here is from genome assembly GCA_007726485.1 of Eragrostis curvula. Classification (NCBI taxonomy): domain Eukaryota; kingdom Viridiplantae; phylum Streptophyta; class Magnoliopsida; order Poales; family Poaceae; genus Eragrostis; species Eragrostis curvula. The sequence goes on from RWGY01000026.1 coordinate 703,309, forward strand.
ACATCCAAATTCCAATAGCCATTACAAGTATTTTCATGGCACCCCTGAACCTACATTCAATGGATGATGAAGCTATTGTAGGAGGAAATAAACATTTTAAAAAGAGGATTATCATATTCTTCTTAGTCACTGATAAGCAAGGGTGCAATATATCTTATAAGTCGCCTCCTTGAACTTCTCTCCTTTTTTTCTGGATTTCACTTGCTTCGTGATGTGACCTAATGTCCATGGAGGGGATAAAATAATGTGTTGAATTCTGCGAGGATGTGTACTCTAAGTTGGAGTTCAATGAAAAATTTGCCATAGGAGATATGAACCTTATGAAATATATGCACTGGACAACATCAACACTAGCAACAATATCAAGAAACTCACTTGTGTCCGAATCATCTTTTCAATCATGTGACATGAAACATTGAACCAAGAACTTACCTCTAAAATAATCAAATCTTATTATTTCAACAAGCTGGTAAGAATGCTCACATTGATAATTCTGAGAGACATGGGCATGAAGCTATTGGCCACAAAGGTCATAGCACAAATTGCCACACATATTGAAATGATTAGTGCAAAAATTTAAAATGTATATATTCTTTGTTGTATAATGGAGAGACTTTTGTCTAAAAGTCGAACAATAGAATTGTTGAGAACACTTTATATATAAGAGTGAACATCAAAGGGAAACAATATAATTTCTTGGACAAGTATACTATATAGATACTTCAAATGTAAGGTTGTCCAATAAATGTTAGTTACACAGGAAGAAAATAAACTATGGCATGAGGAATTGTTCGATTTGCTAGAGATTATTATTTTTGAACAACTTGCTGGCCATAATAAAAACCTCATAGAAATGAATAGAAGTGAAGTCCTCATTAACAAGGTCATGACTATTATGAGCTCCACCAAAGACACATTGAACATGACCATGAGCAACACAACCTCTTTGTTACATTGTCTTTGTAGTTTATTGCAAAATATGCCAAGAGCAAAGGTGAAATTGAAAAGGCACTACAACACACAACTTCTTATATAAAACTTGTCTTGTGAAGGGTTTTACAAATATTATGAAGGACAATGACCAAATCCAATGGAAGCTCGTAATGAGCATCATTTTGGATCTTGCTCTTGATTGATCAGAAAAAGAGATAAAAAAATTTAAAGTATTCATCCCCAAATTTATATCTGCATTGCTTAGTAGTGATAGCTTCTTGCATAAGGTGGCTAGCGAACCACTATTGAATCTATCAGTTGATGATGGAAATTTTTTGTTAATTTGGAGAGAAAAAAAAGGAGCAGAACTAGCTTAGGAGCTTATACGTAGATCTACTATTAGATGGTAGTCACCTACATGTTGTTGCGTGTCTTTTAGAGAAATTATGTTCTTACACAATTAGTTTTTTTCTACCAAATGAGCACGCAGAATTTGTGTTCTTTGTTTTACCTTCAGAAGGTTAATTTTTTCCTTACATAACTATGTAATTAAACTTTAACTAGAATAATTTTTTAAGCACGTGCTTAAAAACTATTTTAGTAAAGTTTGATTACATAGTTAATTAAGGAAAAAACTAATATTTTAAAGGTAAAATAAAGAACACAAATTCTGCATGCTCATTTAGTAGACATAACTAATTGAGTAAGAACATAATTTCTCTAGAAGATACGCAACAACATAGGTGGCCATCATCTAATAGTACATGTACGCATAAGCTTCTCAGCTAGTTCTTCTCCTTCTTTTTCTCTCCAAATTAACAAAAAAAGTTCCATCGTCAACTGATAGATTTAATAGTGGTTTTCTAGTCACCTTGTGCAAGATGCTATCACTACTAACCAATGCAAATATAAATTTGGGAATGAATACTCTGAATTTTTTTATCCCTTTTTCTGATCAATCAAGAGCGAGATAAAAAATGATGCTCATTACGAGCTTTCATTGGATTTTTTCATTGTAATTCATGATATTTGCAAAACCCTTCACAAGGCAGGTTTTATATAAAATTGTGTGTTGTAGTGCCTTTTCAATTTCACCTTTGCTCTTGGCAAGTTTTGCAGTAAACTTCAAAGACAATGTAACAAAGAGGTTGTGTTACTCATGGCTCATGTTCAGTGTGTCTTTTGTGTAGCTCATAATAGTCATGACCTTGTTAATGAGCACTTCACCCGTATTCATTTCTATGTGGTTTTCATTATAGCCAGCAAGTTGTTCAAAAATTATAATGTCTAACAAATCGAACGATTCCTCATGCCATGGTTTATTTTCTTCCTGTGTAACTAACTCATCTTGGACAAGCTTACATTTGAAGTATTTATGTAGTATACTTGTCCAAAAAATTATACTATTTCCCATTGATGTTCACTCTTATATCTAAAGTGTTCTCAACAATTCTACTGTTCGACTTTTGGGCAAAAATCTCTCCATTATACAGGAAAGAATATATATATTTCAAATTTTTGTCACTAATCATTTCAATATGTGTGGCAATTTGTGCTTATGACCTTTGTGGCCAATAGCTTCATGCCCATGTCTCTCAGAGTTATCAATATGAGCATTCTTAACAGCTTGCTGAAATGATAAAATTGATTATTTTAGAGATAATTTCTTGGTTTGATGCTTCATGTCACATGATTGAAAAGATGATTTAGACACAAGTGAGTTTCTTGATGTTGTTGCCAGTGTTGATGTTGTCCAGTGCATATTTGATAAAGTTCATATCTCCTATGACATATTTTTCATTGAACTCCAACTTTGAGTAGACATCCTCACCGAATATGTCAACACATTATGTTACCCCCTTCATAGACATTAGGCCACATTACGAAGTAAGTGAAATCCGGAAAAAAGGGGAGAAATTCAAGGAGACGGCTTATAAGATATATATATTGCACTCCTGCTTATAAGTGATATAGAAGAATATGATAATCCTCTTTTTAAATTGTTTATTTCCTCCTGTAATAGCTTCATCATCGATTGAATGTACTTTCAGGGATGCCACGAAAATACTTGTAATGGCTATTGGAATTTGGATGTCATCTACCAGAAGTGTAATTAGGAGTAATATGTGGTCTATTTCTTCAAATGATGTTTGCATTTCAACAATTATCAAAGAAAATTGTATTGGAACCAATGAAATCATTCCGTTCGATAAGAAATTTTCACCACACAATCTGTAGTGACGAAGATAGGGAGAATTTTTGAAACATGGGTTTTTCCAATTCTCCATGCATGATATATTGAACTATGCATGTACCAAGAAGTGGTGTGGCACAAATTTTTGCACGTAAATAAGTATCATTAGCCAACCAATGCAGAGAGGCAGCAAATCCTTGAACTGAGATAAAAAGTATTAATGGAACTATTTTATGATCCTACATATAGTGGACGATTTTTTGGAGCTGTAGCATAGACAAAAAGGACAGAAAGATGATCGCAAAAAAGGTAAGAGAGGTCAAAATGCTAAAAAAGTGTGATGGCAATGGAGTTAATGACAAATCCCACGATGTCAAACCAGGATGCAAATATAATGTCTAGATTGAGATATTAGGCTAATTCTTGAAAACCGGAGAATTCAAAGCTTCCGCTGATATATTTTATGTTGACCACCTTAGAGAGAGAGAAAGAGAGACTTGATATGAATATGAGGATGGTAGAAAGAGAACATAAATAGTGGAACGGTCAATACATGCAGATGAGCTCATAGGAATGAGAACAGTACATGAATTTTTTAAGGCTGACTCATCGCCAAATTCTAAACATAACCTTCATCAAGTATTGTCACCAACCCACCCAACAGCACGGCAGTACCCCGTAGGTACAAAATTATGCTATGAACACCCAATTTACATTATTGCAAATAAGTTTAGTCACCTTGATAAGCCATTCCTCGCAATTCTTTCTGCTTAGATTGCTTACTGCTTGTGACAACATATTATTTGTCCCCCTCCATGCATGCCACATGAATTGGACATGGGTTAGATACTAAAACTATTTTTTAAGACACAAAAATATATATTATTCAACTTATAATAAAAAATAAAAAAATCAAAAGTATTTCATTCATGCCATGAACAGAAAAGCTATTTTACCAAATTAAGATTTTTGTTGTGTAGATCAGAGCATCAGTAAGCTACAACAAATGTGTTTGGCATTTTCCAGAGCAATATTTTCTGTTATACGCAATCTACAAAACACTATATTGATTAAACAATGGCACATAAATGCAGTTTCTTTTTCTTAACATGAAACTGCCAAATATTTTTTCTACGGGTTGGAACCTAGGCACACCCATAGTTCTGTGGGGTGAGGGACCGCCTAGACTTGGGTCCCAGCGCAACCTGTTCAACACATAAAATGGATGCAAGATGTATAAGAATGAACATGGTGCAAGTTTAGGTTTGTTTGGGACACAGGGCTGCATAGTATAAAAGCTTCAAAAAGTTAATTGAAATAAGATTATGGATAGGTTAATATGAATTTTGAAGATTTTCCCCATTAGAAGATATTTTAAAAGATTTATTAACCAGTTATCAGATTTAAATTATTCCTATACAATTCCATGTGAGTACAAGGAGCTGCGGTTCCTAGGGGTGAGGAAAATCGGGACGTAGAGCTCGATGACGAGCTTCACAAGGCCCTGGAAATGGTGGTTACGGCAACTCAAATCCTCATGACTCCCGCTGACAAGTGAAGCTAGAATTTATTAAGATTGTGTTTCCCGGTGTCTTCTGCTTTCAATAAAAAGGGCTGTGGCCTTTGGCCTAAATTTAATGTCTGATATTTTTGTTATGGATATGAGATGGCTATTTGCACGTTTGGTACCATGGTAATTTTCAGAACAGCAACAAGTACCTGATGCATTCGCGAGCGCGCGTGTTCGGACTTCGGACAACGAATGCTTCAGGTCCCAGAAGCACAACGATCTCGGACTTCGATAGCAAGCAACAAAATATGGCCTCTATTTTTGGGGAAATGTTGTCTGCTAGATTTGATTTGGTGAAATAAACTGCTTTAACATATGTAGTGGGATCAGTAAACCTGTAGGATTTGAAACAGAGTGATTTTGCTGCCTGCTATTGTCGGCAGAAAATCAGACTGCCAGTACGCACTGGCCACTATTCTACTTCCGACTTGCTTTTGTTGTAAAACGCTTATTGAGCCAGGCCCATCTTCTAGTAGAAGATGTCCTGGTCCATGTGGGCACCTTTATCGGAATTAGAGCCCAACACGAAGTTAGGGTTTTCCTCTTATAAATAGTTGAGGAGACCCCTCCTGTGTACCCTGACACCAGAATTTCGCAATAAAGAATTTCGTCTCCTCTATTCCAGTTTTACTTTTTGTTATCTGTCGTGATCTACGTGCCGTCGTTCCGCCGATAACCTAACACGTTATCAGCACGCTCTACGAGGAATTCGGCCAGCAGATCGGTGAAAACCACGGTACGTTCTTGTTTTTGCGTATGATTTTTGCTATCTTGACTCGTTGCAGCCAAGATCTGTCCAGAAATCAATAGATCAGATCCGAGGACGAGCTATAGGAGCTATGGCCGTCCGAAGACGATCTGCATCTGAAGAATCGTCAAAAACATGAAGAAAAATAAGATGGGCGCAACGTCGCCAGGACATCGTCCTCTGGTGCAACGTCACCAGAGCGCCGAGCTCCTTAGATCTAATCTAGATCTACATCTTAGATCGAGATTCGAAAAAGAAGGGAACCGGGTTATTAAACCTAACCCTAGTTCATCGCCGAGTTCGCGATCTACAAGCATCACAGAAGCAACAAAGGGAACAAGGGTATTAACCCTAACCCTAGACTAAGATCGACAACACAAGAAAGAAATCTGGCGAGATCTACAAGCATCACAGAGAACCAAAAGGGCTAAGGGTTCCAAACCCGAACCCTAGCTTCAAGATCCATGAAAAAGAAAAAAAACGCCGCGAGCTGCCGCCGGCCTCGTTGCCGCGCCCGCGAGCTCCACGGGCCACTGCTCAGCCACCGCGGGCCACAGTCATCGCCCGGCCCGGATCCGGCGACCGCGCACCGAAGCCCGGCCCGCGGCTCAGCCGAGCGCCGCCTTGGCCCGGTCAACGCGCGCCGCCCGGCCTCCGGCGCCGCGCCACGCGAACCAGCGAACCGCACCCGGCCTCCGCGCCGCCGCGCCAGCCAGGGGCGAGACCGGGCTCAGGTCACCGCGCCTCAAGCGCCGCTCCCTACCGCGAGCCAGCTGCGCCGCGCGCAAAGCAGCGCCGCGCGCGAACTGCCGCGCACACTGGCCACCGCGCGCGGGCGAGCCAGCACAGGCCGCCGTACCGCACTGGCTGCAGCGCCGCGCTACGCCGGCCTGGACGGAGAGCCAAGTGCGCCATGGCTTCGGGATTCAACCTCCGTAGCTGGATCTAGAAGCAAAGAGAAGAGAAGGAGCAGAGGAGAAAGAAGTGTGCGGCGGCGGCTGGTGGGAGGAAGAAAGTGAAGCAAGTGAGGAGGAGCTAGGGTTTCGGCCCGAGATATACTCCCCCACAATTTTACAAAAACGTCCTCGAAGTTTTCGTGAATCGCGAAGAAGCCCTCCCGCAGTCCTGAAGTTTACAAAGAAGTCCTCAAAATTTCAGAAACTCCGAGAATATACTCGGAAACTCTGAAAATCACAAAGAAGCCCTGGCAATTACCAGAAAAGTCCTCGGCGTATCAGAATATTATGAAAATATCCTCGGAACATCTGGAAATTACCAGAATATCCCTGGAATATCTGAAAATTACGGAAAAATCCTGTTAATTACAAAAATTGACATGGATAATCCGAAAATTGCTGGATTGTGTTATTTTTGCATATAATACCCCAGTTTTTGGTGATTTTATATAGAAACACCAATATTATAACTTAAACACGCAGTTTTTGTTATACTTATGCTCTCTATTACTTGGATACATGAATTAATCCTTGCACATTGACATCTTGCAGATGTTTGACCTCGTGAAGAGAGACTTTGAAGTCTTGACTCCTCATGGAAGCAACTACCTGTCATGGGCACTTGATGCGGAGATCCTCCTAAGCAGCAAAGATCTTTTGAAGACCGTTCTGCCTAAGGCGGGTGACACTGCCGCAACAAATGTGGAGAAGGCGCAGGCATTGCATTTCTTGCGCCACCACTTAAGTGCTACTCTGAAGAGTGAATACATGACAGAACGTTATCCAAAAGTCTTGTGGGACTCATTGAAGAAACGCTTTGAGCAGATTGAAAATGTCTTACTCCCCAAGGTTGAGCGTGAATGGCAAAACCTATGCTACCAAGACTACAAGACTGTGGAGGATTACAACACCAAGCTTTATGAGATTGTCACACGCATGAAGCTTTGTGGCAAAGAGCTCACGCAAAAGGATCTTATTAACAAGACCCTCTCCACCTTTCACCCTAAGTTCACTCATGTGAGCCGCCAGTACAAGAAGGAGAATTATGAAACCTATGTCGCCCTGAGTAATGCATTGCAGCAAGATCAGGGGGAGGACGAATTGATCATGGAGAATCATAAGAATCGTCCTACTGGCTCCTTGGCACCGCATGAAGCGAATGCCGTCTCCTTCAATAAGAAGAAGAAGAACAAGAATAATAAGAGTAAAGGTGCTCCCAAAGCTTCACCAAATGCACCCCCGAAGGTTCAAAACAAACCTAATGCTTTCAAGAAGAACGCAAAAGGGAAGTCAAAGAAGACACCTTCAGGGGGAGCATACGGTGAACAGGATCAGGATTGCTATAGGTGTGGTATGCATGGCCATTGGTCCAAAATATGTGAAACACCACAGAAGTATGTTGACATGTACAAAGACCTCAAAAAGAAGCTCGCGCAGCATGAGGCTAACTTTGTTGAAGGCACGCAGCCAACAACAAAGACACCAATGGGCCATGCATCACCAAGCAAATCCCCTGACCTGGAGTTGGGCAATGATCTCGTGGATGAGGATATTGATGATGAAGAAGATGTGCATAGAGATTCTGCGTAGTCATGAGGACTATTAAGAATTACTTAGTTATCTATTTGTAATAGGAGTGAAATAAGTTTAAATTCCTCGAAGGAATTAGTTTGTTTATGTAATCTCTCGAAGAGAAGACATTTGCTTTGAATAAATCAGTTTGTGAAGTTTGTCATTGATTACTCTCTTTGTTTATACATTTCTTATGTATGCATTACAGCATTGTGGAGGAAAATGACTATGGATGAGGAGCTCTGTCTCGTAGACAGTTGCACCACTGCTACTATTCTAAGGGACACTTGCTATTTCCAGACACTTCGAAAGTATACTGGGAATATTCTTACTGTTATTGGCAATAACAATAAGATTGTTGGCACAGGAAGGGCCACATTTGTCCTACCAAATGGTACGCAATTAACAATCCAAGAAGCATTACTTTATCCGGATTCAACCCGGACATTGTTAAGCTTTAAGGATATCCGAAGAAATGGGTTTCACGTAGAAACCAATGACGATGGAGGTGAAGAACGTCTTATCATAACCAAGAAAGAAGGCAATAAGAAGACCACTATTGAAAGTTGTCCGTCAGTCAAAGAAGGCTTGTACTACACGTACATTAAACCAAACAAAGAATTTGCTACGTTCAAGACTATCTTTACCAATTAAGAAGCATATAGATTATGGCATGACCGTCTTGGTCACCCTGGCCTTAATATGATGCAGAAAATTACGAAGAATGCAACGGGGCATAACTTGAAGACAAAAGATTTTCCAAATCAAGCCGATTTCTTGCATTGCATGCGCAAAGGGGAAGCTTATTACTCGCCCCTCGCAGCTTAAGATTCAAGCAGAATCTATGTCATTCCTTGAACGAATTCAAGGTGATATGTGCGGACCAATTAGTCCCTTATCAGGGCCTTTCCGCTATTTCATGGTGTTAATAGACGCTTCCTCGAAGTGGAGCCATGTATGTCTATTATCTACTAGAAACCATGCATTTGCACGATTGACTACCCAGATCATACAATTGAAGACGCATTTTCCAGACCATAGAATCAAATCCATTCGAATGGATAATGCTGGAGAATTTAAATCAAAGGTATTTGATGATTATTGTATGAGTATGGGCATCAAAGTGGAACACTCCGTACCACACGTGCATACACAAAATGGTCTTGCAGAATCATTAATCAAGAGGATCAAATTGATTGCTCGACCATTGTTACAGAATTGCTTATTGCCTACCTCTTGTTGGGGGCATGCGGTGTTGCATGCAGCAGTACTTATCCAATTACGACCATCTGCTACACATGAAGAATCACCATTAGCATTGGTGCGTGGTAGAATACCAAATGTTTCCCATTTACGGAGATTTAGATGTGCTGTATACATTCCAATCCCTCCACCTCAGCGAACTGCTATGGGCGCACAACGGAAACTCGCAGTTTACGTTGGCTATGAAAGTCCGTCCATAATCAAGTACTTAGAACCCTCCACTGGAGATTTGCATACTTCAAGGTTTGCTGATTGTATCTTTAATGAAGATCATTTCCCGGCATTAGGGGGAGGAAAGTATCTCTCTAGAGAAGAATGCCGGTAAATAAATTGGGATGCTAAAGGAATCCTAGGAATGGATCCTCGCACTAAAGAAGCTGAACTCGAAGTTCAGAATATACTCCACTTGCAGAGAGTTGCTAATGAATTGCCTCAAGCTTTCACCAATACAAGAGACATTGTGAAGTCTCATATACCGGCTGTAAATGCTCCAGAAAGAATAGAATCCCATTTGAAGAGGATGAATATATGGAATTCCAACCTTCTTCCATAAAAGCAATGAATGCTAGGAAGAGGGGGAGTGAACCGGTTACAAGGGCACCCAAGAAGCCTAGAGTACAAGCTCAAGCTAAAACTCCTAGGAGACGTCCTGCGGAGAAGAAGCCTAAGCAAACTGCTCAAAAGAAAACCAAAGAAGGTGAAAGTGATCCACATGAAGTGGTGAGACTTGAAGAATTAAACCCAAGTGAGAATATGCATGAATCTCACGAAGGGATACCGGAAATTCCTGACCTCAATGTATCTATCGATAATGAGGATCAAGGAAATGAAAATTCAACGAATTATGTTGAGACGGGAGTGGTATATAATAGAAAGACACTTGAAGTTAATACATACTTTGCTGAAACGATTGCAACACAAATTGATTTGGAATCTGAACCAAAATCAATGAAGGAATGCAAGAAGCGTCCTGATTGGCCAAAGTGGAAAGATGCAATCTGTGCAGAGTTAAACTCGCTAAAGAAAAGAGAGGTGTGTGGTAGTGTAAACCTTACACCAACTGGCATTAAACCAGTGGGTCACAAATGGGTGTTTGTCCGGAAGAGAAATGCTCAAAATGAAGTGACTAGATACAAGGCGAGACTCGTAGCGCAAGGTTTCACGCAGAGACCTGGCATTGACTACGAAGAAACCTACTCTCCCGTAATGGATGGAATCACATTCCGGTATTTGATCTCAATGGCGGTGAATATGAATTTGCAGATGCGACTTATGGATGTGGTCACAGCATATCTATATGGAACATTAGATACAGAAATCTATATGAAAGTTCCAGAAGGTATAAAAGTCCCAAATGAAGATGACCGCAAATTATATAGTGTCAAATTACAGAAGTCACTATATGGTTTGAAACAATCAGGGAGAATGTGGTACAACAAGTTGAGTACATTTCTCTTGGAAAAGGGATTTGTGAAGAATGAAGATTGTCCTTGTGTATTCATAAAGAAATCAGAGAAATGCTTTTGCATAATCTCTATTTATGTTGATGACTTGAACATCATTGGTACTACCAATGAAATTGAAGAGACTTGCTCATACTTGAAGACTGAATTTGAAATGAAGGACCTGGGCAAGACTACATATTGTTTAGGTTTGCAACTTGAACATACTCCTGAAGGGGTACTCTTGCATCAATTAAACTATACTAAGAAGGTATTAGAGAGATTTAATATGCACGAAGCATATCCACTCCGATCATCTATGGTGGTGAGATCTCTTGATATAGATCAAGATCCTTTTAGACCGAAGCAGGAAGATGAGGAATTATTGGGACCTCAATATCCATACCTCAGTGCCATTGGAGCCTTGATGTACCTTGCGAATGGTACAAGGCCCGACATAGCTTTTGCTGTTAATCTACTTGCAAGATATAGCTCAGCACCGACTCGAAGGCATTGGAATGGCATGAAGCAAATCCTCAGATATTTGAGAGGAACTGAAGACCTTGGATTATTTTTTAAGAAGAATGGAGAGTTAACCCTTGTGGGTTATGTTGATGCTGGATATTTATCTGATCCACATAAATCAATATCTCAGACGGGATATGTGTTTTTATTTGGAGGAACTGCAATTTCGTGGAAGTCAACGAAGCAAACATTGGTTGCTACATCGACAAATTACTCGGAGATCATCCCATTGTTTGAAGCTGCAAAGGAGTGCGCCTGGCTCAGGAGGATGACAAGCCATATAATGAAGACCAGTGGAGTGGCGTATACTCCATCCCCTACAATTATCTATGAAGATAATAAAGCTTGTATTGCATAAGTGCAATCGGGACACGTAAAGTCGAACAGGACAAAACATATGTTACCTAAATTCTTCCACACGCATGAAATGCAAGAGCAGGGAGAGATTTTAGTAACACATGTCCGATCTTGTGACAATCTTGCAGATATGTTCACAAAGGCCTTACCTTCCCGCACTCTCGAAGAGTGTCGGCGTGGTATTTGCATGAGAAGACTTAGAGAAGTGCTTGGAACAGGGGGAGAACTTCCCTAAGTACATCACATTCCCGAACTAAATGAGTTATCTCGAAGATAATTCATATCAGTCATGAAGATTGATAAACATTAATCATGAAGATTAAAAATATTGCACTCTTTTTCCCTTATGAGTTTTTCACATGAAGTTTTCTCAATAAGGTTTTTAACGAGACAATGTGTGCATACAAGTGGTGGTAATATGTGCTCTTTTCTCCAATTTTTCCCACTGGGTTTTTAGGAGTTTTTATGAGGCATACTTATCACGATAAAGAGCCCAAGGGGGAGTGTTGTAAAACGCTTATTGGGCCAGGCCCATCTTCTAGAAGAATATGTCCTGGTCCATGTGGGCACCTTTATCGGAATTAGAGCCCAACACGAAGTTAGGGTTTCCCCCTTATAAATAGTTTAGGAGACCCCCTCTGTGTACCCTGACACCAGAATTTCGCAATAAAGAATTTCGTCTTCTCTATTCTAGTTTTACTTTTTGTTATCTGTCGTGATCTACGTGCCGTCGTTCCGCCGATAACCTAACAGCTTTCACCTCCGTCGATTATGCAAATGGCTCCAATAGGATCCACTGGCCAACTAAATATAAACCCTTGGTTTTCTTAGAAATGTGGGTGCGCAATATAGAGTTGTTGGTTAAATTAAATGCCTATTTCATTTTGCCTAGAGTACCTTGATTTTTGCAGGCTGTATCTATGATAATTTTTTAGGGCTTATGCATTAAAATTGTTCCGCGTCCTTATTAGTTTATGATCCAGTCATTTATATATATATTAGGAAAAAGTCCATTTTACTCCCCTAAACAATTCACTTTGTCTGTTTCACCCCCTAAACAAAATGATGGCTCACTTTACTCCCTCAAACAATTGCATTCGGTGCAATGTACACCCTATTGAAGTTTATTTCTTTTGTTTCTCATTCTACAAGTAGAATTTGAAGCTCAAATTTTGCATAATGTTTGTTGCCACAATAATCTATGTTAAAATATTTTTAAATTATTTTTCTGATATCATATTTATGCATATAACGTTAATTTCTATTGAACTATGTAAATAATATCAAAATAATATATCATAATTTCTTAATATAGGTTTTTCTGTGACTTACCATCATGCAAAATTTGAACTTCAAATTCCATTTGTAGGTTGAGATACAAAAAAAATAAACTTCAAAAAGGTGTATATTGCACCAAATAGAATAGTTTGGGGGGGGGGGGTAAAATGAGCCATCATTTAGTTTAGGGGGTAAAATAGACAAAGTGGATTGTTTAGGGGAGTAAAATGGACTTTTTCCTATTTATTTTTAGTTCGTTCTATACTCATTTCCCCTTGCTTTTTGTAACTCCTTATTTATGTGAAAACAATACTAAGCCATTTTAAGAACTACATTTTAACGCTCACGCCATCTTGTTTTGTTTGTCAACAAGAACTACATTTTAACGCTCACGCCATCTTGTTTTGTTTGTCAACTCTCCTCACCAAATGCATCTTTGTTTGCTCTCCTAACTCCATCTCCTCACGCCATCGCTGCGCTAATACTACTTCCCATTATTTGCTCTCCTACAGCCAGCCAATCTACAATACAGTGGCAGTTTTGAAGACCCATATCTTCCAAGAAGTAAAGACAAGGGCACATCCTCGGTGAGATAGTAACGGTACTAATGTACGTTCCTCTTTGTTTTCCTTTCAGCCCTGATCTGCTTGGCTTATAGAAATTTGTTCTGCTCCATATCTTATCTTTTTGTAGATATTGCTGCTCGCACAATCGATTTGCCACTCGTTGGAACTTGCTCTGGTATGTCGACTTTACTGCAGGTTTCCAATTTGCTAGATACTTTGAACATTTGCATATGTCTGCTCAGTCCATGGTATTATATTATGGTCCATGAGACCTTCAGTTCTGTTCCGCTAATCAAGTTCGTTGTTTAAGCCATTAGGACAGTCTTATAAACAGCAAAAAGGGTAATTTTTTTTGTGTTTTGCCTACTCCTCTTTGCGCATGTTACTTGCTGGAGCACTTACTGTTAATTTTTTTCTTAGCTTACACCCGAAAATGCTGCCTCTGCCGATGGGTTACATGAGAAACATAATAAGATGGTGTTCTGTTTGAATAGCATAGAGGTCAGTGGTGGTTTCTTCTGCTATGTATATGCACATGTACTTAATTCTGAAATAAATACCAACCATTTTAGTCTAATATGATTGTTGACTGCTTATGGACTACCTCAGATTGTTTGTGCCTGACTAAAATCATGAAGTGACTAATATGATTGTTGACTGCTAGTCTATGCCACTTTGCCTCCTGGCAAGTAAAAGCTCCATATATATAGGCTACTAGTGATAGTGGTGATTCAAATAAAAGAAAAGGTGGTGATCCCATAGTGTTCATAGTCAGTTGTCAAACACAGTATTCATACATGAGGAAGAATAAACATGTTAGTTATGTTTTCTGGTTATGCGATTCGAAGCGTTTGTCTTTCCTTAGAAACTTCTGTGGCTCCCAAATCTATGGCAATTTCCTTCTGTTGTAATGTTGCTCACATAACTCATTATTCTTGGCGCTTGGATAATTCGAAATCACCGGAATTGTTGTGTTTTTGGTGGGATTACTCCCAACCTAGCTGCTGCTTGTAGTTCAGGCAGGTGAGGAACGGATGCTATGGGAGATGGCCGCTTGCGTCTGTTTTAAAGGCGTGAATGTAACATAAAAGCTATAAGGGGTGTGTGGCATATGTTGTACGGGCTCTAGTCCTATTTTTCTTTTTAATATAATGATACGCAGCTCTCATGCGTGCTTGAGAAAAAAGATGTTGCTCACATAACTAATATTTATTCTATGAATTTTTAAACAAGATTAATTACCATATGATTCACACGTTAGAGTATGATTTGTACCACGTTTTTCATGCTGCCACCATTCTGTATTTACCATTCCTATATTACACCATCTAATTTAAATTGCGAATGTTATTGGAAGTTCATTCTCTAGTTCTTATTTTTTATATTTATAGATTCTGGAGGTTTTATCAGCACGCGCTTCGTATTTTTTTGTTTCTACATTCTGATGGATTCTATTATATAGATGCATGTACATAAGTTTCACACTGCCTTAGTGCCAGTAGGAAGAAGGATGGCAGCACAATGATTTATTCCTTACTGTAGCAGAGGGGCATGATGATCCATTGCTCTGTGAAGCAAATTGTCAGAACGAGGAGTGTATCTGTGGGTCAGTATTGGATTGGGCTTATGGCTACATTCCTTTACTACATTTAGCTTTTAGGAGATGTTTAAGACTGCTTGATGCAAGTGACTCAGATGATGTCCAGCCTGAAATCACTCCGCTGCTGCAGAGAAAACTGAAAAGGACTAACTAGGTCACATGATTGTTATTTATACTCTTCTACGTGCGCCGCTGTATCTAACATGTACATTTAAACAGATTAGGTGACAACACAAGACATAAGGATATCAATGTATTACATAGTGTAATATGTGTCCGATGAATAAATGATAATATGATATGAGTAGTATATTGCCAAACAAAAAATTATGGATATGTTTCACTCTTTTACCAATTGCAGTTAGACGTTTTCTTTTATTCTTTGTCATATTCGGTTTGTCCTGCTTCTATACATATATTTGTGCATCAGAACGGCTTGTTGGCTCTTATTATTATCAATATAAATGTGTTCGGACCAGCCCTCTTACTATTATCAACATAAACATAGGCGTGTATCGGGTTAGAGGTGTGCATCGCCTACATTACCACGGTTGACTAAACCCTTTAAAAAACCATGCATTTATCAATTTTTACTAATTACACTATATGCCATTTGCATACTAACCTTTGTTTTGGCAAATGGCGCCCAAGGGCGCGTCACCTCCCACTAGTATTAGTCAAAATAGTTATATGACCCTTCTCAACAACATGGCACTAGAATAACTACCCTTTTGAAACCGAAGGACACAAACAACAGAAACAAGGAACTATCATACAAAATCTAATGAACCCAAATACAGAATTCAAATTAAGGCAAGCATGCAGTAAAGGAAAACAATGTAGCAATCCTAAATATAAGATAGATTTGTAAGGACACTTATCTTCAGTGTCGGGGACTCGGTGTTTTCAAAGTTGCTGAAAGTCAGATCCTGAAGATTCTCCGTACGTCTACTATTCACCACATGCTGGAAAAGCAAGCATACCACATACATAAGAAAAACAGTACATGAAACATAGGAGAAACAATAGGGAAAAAAAATGCAATAATCGGATAGGAGTTGTCTCTACGACAATTTTGGGGGCAAAAACCATCTAATTCGGAGCAAAAGTTTTAAAGTTATGCTATGCTTTCTTTTCTTTTGGGATCCCGACAGATGCAGCTGATTTGGTTGCGTGGATCCGGTACAAGGAGCAGGGCCTGGTAAAGAACCCGATCAATATTTTGTGATGAAAACTCGTTCTAGGGTTTAGGTAAAGAGATAAATCCAGAAATGCCAAGTTGTTTTTTTTTAAAGAAGAAATGCCAAGTTGTTAATTAAACAAGAGTCGATCTATCTTTTATTAAACATTTTGTACATAGATAAATAGAGAAAGAAAATATACATGACGATATGATGTGACCATGTGGATCCATCAAATAAATCGGAAAAGCATGGTATTTTTTATCCTAATAACTGGATGGATTAATTGGATTCTGAAGCTATTGCGTGCAAAAGGAACAAAGGCATTCTACCCCATGCAAAAATTTAAAAATGTATATCTAAGTGTAAGAAAGTGTAAAGCAAAAAAAAGTAATGTGTTTGGCATTTTTCTCAGCTGTATATTTTCTGTTCTACGTAATTTACAAACATTATGTCATTTGCATAACAGGAAACTGCCAACTACGTTTTCAGCTGACTGTATCCTAGCTAGTAGCTACAAAGATGTATGGGGACTAGGCTTGCGCAGACTCGCGCCGGAGGCCCGGAGATCGACAAAACCGCCAGAGGCGCCAGGCAGCCGGCGAGTCAGCCACTGCGGCGCCACTTGGGCAACTCGGCCGGGGTGCTAAGAGTTGGGAGGAGTGTAGGTCCATGAGCTTGTTTTCTCAAAAAAAAAAAAAAAAAAGGTCCATGAGCTTGAGCTATACCTTGCTGCCTGCCTCACGCGCCGGCCGGAGTGCAGCTTGTGGACGCAAAGGAGCAGCTGGACTGGAAGTGGAATTTGGACGGCGGGCGAGCTCACGCGGCGGCGGAAAGACGGGTGGACGAAGACCTCGATCGATTCCAGCTCCACTGCGCAGCTGCGAAAAAGATTAGACAGGAAAATATCATTAGTACCACAACGGAGCCGGTACCCGTTAACACCATCGAAACCAACCCACGAAAACTCTTCATCCATACCATCAAAACTCAGCTCGTTTCTTCTGAGGAAACTGCCCTCCCGCTGGGTGAGCATGCATGGTGGCCTCCTGCACGCGAACCAGACCGGCGCGAGCGCCGCTGCGCCGCGCAGACATGGCCAGTGTGGCTGGGTCCCTGAACGAGCTTGACCTCGACGCCAAGGAGCAGGCGGAGGTCGTACCCGGCGGTGGAGGCCATGGACGGCGTGCGAGGTGGCCGCGGACCCCTCGCGCCGGCCAGAGTCCTCGATCGATCGGACCCCTCGATAAGCGGCACGAGAGCCTCTCTCCTCGCTTGGGCGCAGGCTGAACGTGCGACGAGCAGCACCCTTGCCCCTGCCGCTCGGAGGAGAACGCCGCCGAGGTTCCTTCCTTGTAGCCACCTCCAGCCACGGACACGGCAGCGCCTTCGCGCGGCTCCTCCGACATTGCGCGTGGCTTCCCAGCTCCGGCGCAGCAGCTTGAGTGCACGGACGTATATACATATGAGGCAGATGCATGGACGGACGGCGGTGCAAGGTACCAGTTGCCCGGAGGCGGAGAAGCAGCTCACAGGAAGTTGGTGGCCTTGGCAGTAGCAACGGTGTGGCACTGTGGCGCAGGTGTTTTTAAGTCGGAACAGCCTCATCACATGGATAAAAGGCAGCCTCCAGAGGGAATTACTTTTGTGCATGACGCTCTTGTGTAGGGCTGGCTGCCGAGTCAGCTCGACTCGGCTCGGCTCAACTCACTTTAGCTCGTTAGAACATCGAGCTAGCTCGACTCGGCTTATTAAGGTAAACGAGCAAAAATCTGAGCTCAGCTCGGCTCTATATGCTCACGAGCTAGCTCATTATGGCTCAACGAGCTAAGGGTGAAAACACATTTTTTTCAATTGATTTTTAAAAGGAGAAAACAGCAGCACATGCATAAATAACATATATCATCATTCGTGCATGTCCATCTGTCCAAGGTAACTCAAATGTCTTAAACAAGCATTTGAATAAAGAGTTTACATGTTGCAGTCTTCAAGCAAGATGATCGCGTGTGCTCCTTTGCCGATGACGTTGCGATGTACTACACGTGGAATTGCAAGGGGTGCCGTGACTGCCCTTAATTATACGATCATGCTTCCACGCGGGTTGGGCTTTCGGGCAGTAGTGGGCGTGGGGAAAACATGGACGAACGGACAAAAGAGTAAATTAAGGAGGGATGTTAGACAAGTCACCTTTTAGATTTTGGTTGCACGTGGTGAGACAAGGTTTGCGTTACCGCAGTTACCAGAAAAACCGATTTTCCGATATAACGGTTTTTAAATTCAAAATTCAAAAAAAATGTAAAAAAAGGTAGATCAAATTTTCAATTGTTTGGTCTGTCAGAAAAATCGAGGAAGTTCCTGCTGGGAATATATGGTTCAAAAAAAAATGATCTTATCCCTTGGATCCTGACCAAATATTTGAGTCCCGCTCCCCATTCGACCTGGACCACTTGCTCGCCGTCTGCGTCCCGGAGCGCCGCCAACTCGTGCGGGTTTCTTGATGGTTCGGACCGGGAAACCACGCCGCATTGGCATTTTACTGAAGCCGGGGGTGTCAATCCACCGGTGTTGGGCGTATTATGGAACTCATGAACTATGTATCAGACACTTTATTTTTCATGCTATGGACTTGATATGACTCCTATTGTGTTGTGTTCATGTATTTTGTTCTATGTTTTATCGGACATTGTTGTGTAGGATTTTCTGGCTATCATATACGTTGAATTTGTGCCTAAGCCAATTGCAAAACATTTAGCAAAGGTCATGCCAAAATTTCTATCGTTTAGTTTTTTTTGCATTTTATTCCAATTTTACTGTCGACACTTGTTTTTCAGGCAGCCGTCCGGTTTACCGGAAACCAGACCGGTTTACCGATGATATCGACAATTTTGGATTCAAATTTTGGATTTTGAACTTTGTCTGGTTTCCAAAATAGTTTTTTGGTAACCGGACATCCCGGTCGCAGCCGGTTTTTCCGGAATCTGTAATGTAAACCTTGGTGGTGACTGCGGAAAGAGAGTAGCTATGGTCCTTCCCTTCACATGTCTCGCGGATGCCATAATAAGATTTAAGGTTTATTTGGTTGGGTTGTGAGCTATGAAAAAAATTTGTTGTAGGCTGTGAACTGGGGAAAAAGGTATCATGAGCCGTCAGCTGTGAGAAAGAACTTTTCCGATTAATTGGTCTCAAGTGCACCCCTCTTTGCCGACCTTGAATTAAAGTCACAAAATTTAGTTTCGAAGGCACATTGCATTTCTAGGAAGTAATTATTTTGCCAACTGTGCTTTTGAAAGTCATAAATCTATACGGCCCCTTTGGAACGCAGAATTTTCACAGGAATTGTACAGGAATTTCACAGGAATCAGTTGACTGTTCACAGGAAAAACGCAGAAATAGGAAAAAATCCCGCGTTCCAAAGGGGACCTACATGGACTAAGTTGTGTATCCTACTTACAATTTTTTCTCTCTGCGACTAGAGATTTGATGGATTAAATCAATAAGGTGGTGGTTTACTTGATCTTCAATAGATACATTGTCGTACAAGTGAGTGGTACGTGAAGAATTTTCGTGCTTGATGTTGTATTGTGGCCCAAATTAAGTCCCTACTGATGACATGATAAAGCTTTGGTACGTCAATCGACGCAACAACATTTTGTCGGTCGACTTTTTAAAAGTTGATAAATCTATTCCATCGTGTAGTGATAGGAATCTCCACGTCAGTTGATGTGTACTAGTTGGAATAATTCGAGATTGTGGAATCTAGGCTTGCCAATTGGTTAAAAGACTGGTTGCTACTATTACTCTACCGGTATAGGAGTACTGCGTGTCACCCTCGCCACACTATGAGCCAAGTGGACAGACTTCAACACCATGCATGTAGCTTAGCACGTCCTTCTTTATGATGAATATCACAGGGATACGCGTGTACCACGCCCCTAGCGGGCACTGAGATTATTATTGATAGAGAATTAGATTCCTAGAGATCAGAAAAGTTATATACGCGTCTGTATTCGATGCTTAGGTTCAGGTAAGCGTGCCTAGTGTTGGCTAGGTCTCCCGTACTACGTAATGCAGAGCAACCCTGGAAACCGGGGACGACAGTGCAAGTCTGCCAACGCATACCGCGAGGTTCAACAGATCAAAAGCAACCGTTAATTAAGCAACAAAACATTCGTTCCGGACGTTAGAGATCAGCGACGAGCATCATGAAATCTGAATAAGAAGAATTTTACATTTTCCGTAGAATGTACTTTGTGCAACAACATTTCTCCTCCGTATGTATTGCTCTCCGGGACCATGATTTTCCGTAGCTGTCGAGGTTATAGGATCTCGATAGATTTGTTATGGGGGCGAAGGGACCAAGAATACGATGGTGAACACGAGACAAGGAGTTTAGACAGGTTCGGGCCTCCCGGAGGATAAAAACCCTACGTCCTGTATGTCGTGGTATTGATTGTGTATGTTTGAGAGGAGATCCCTGCCCGCCTTATATAGTCGGGGGTACAGGGTTACATGGAAAGAGTCTTAGTCGGTTACATCATGGAAATACTTAGAGTACAAGGCAAGAAGCCTTTCCTACATCCATCCGAGTAGTAGAACCTTCCATCTTGTATCGTGGGCTACTCGGTTTCTTCTAGGCTGGTCCGACTACCCTTGTCAGGTTACTCGGCCTTTTGGTCTTGAGGGTACCCGGGGGTCATGGTAACGACAGTAGCCCCTAAGTGCTTTTTGATTGATCCAGTGAATTGCTTCCGACTAATCTTCTCTCCATGTAGGAATTGATCTCAAGTGATATTGAGAAATTAAAAAGGACTTGACCTGAATCAAGTTTGAGGTACTTGATCCTCGGGTGGACCAAGGCCAACAGGGCCTTGAATTAGGCATGCTGTCAGTTGGCACCTAACTCTGAATGATATCAGAAAAATTGAATAAATGCTTGTTGAAGCAAGTTTATATGTAAATGCCGTGTATAGAACAACACTCAGCTTTCAGAGCTGATTAAGTCTATAGAGGAGATTTGAATAAAGTCAGCATCCTGAATCTGTCGGCTAGGGCTGAAAGCATACTATGTAAATAGTACCCAACTGACTGAGTTGGCCTAGACTGAAAAGCATGCCTACAAAGTTGAAAATTATGAATGCACGATCAGTGCATCATACTGATGTAGCCCCCGAGTTACTGTATAATTCGTAGAATTGTATAGTAACTCAAAGTAAGCTGAACCAAGAAATAAGATCTTAATCCGAGTGGAAATAAATTCAACATCCGAATTTGTCGGCTAGGGCTGAAAACATACTATGTAAATAGTATCCAACTGACTGAGTCGGCCTAGGCCTTGAAAAAGGCATGTCTACAAAGTTGAAAATTATGAATGCACGATCAGTGCATCATACTGATGTAGCCCCCGAGTTACTGTGTAATTCGTAGAATTGTATAGTAACTCAAAGTAAGCTGAACCAAGAAATAAGATCTTAATCCGAGTGGAAATAAATTCAACATCCGAATTTGTCGGCTAGGGCTGAAAACATACTATGTAAATAGTATCCAACTGACTGAGTCGGCCTAGACCTTGAAAAAGGCATGTCTACAAAGTTGAAAATTATGAATGCACGATCAGTGCATCATACTGATGTAGCCCCCGAGTTACTGTGTAATTCGTAGAATTGTATAGTAACTCAAAGTAAGCTGAACCAAGAAATAAGATCTTAATCCGAGTGAATGAATGTACGATCAGTGCATCATACTGATGTGTTGAAAAGTAGCATCCATTATATAAGGAACTCATGTTTTCCTGCGCACAAGGCAATTAGAACAGGAATTCACTATGAGTCTCAGCCAAGAACTTCTCATTCCGAGCTGGTGTCTAGGTCCATCCAGCTAATCAGCCAGGGATGATTACAACCCGTAGCCCCCAAGCTGTCTCTCAACGAAAACAATTGAGATTCAGAAGAGGATAAATTCTAGGTATTATCCGACTTAAATTGTCAAGGATATAAGACAACCCGTGTGCCTGGCAAGTCTGCCGAGAAAATGATGGAACTCACGCAAGTGAGTCCACATGGACTAGCCCCCGAGTCTGTGGATACTCAGAATGATTATGTGCAGACTCAAAAGAGACCAGAAGCATTGAAATATTGTAGATGAAGCTAAAATAGGTCTAGCTGATAAATGGCCGAGTAATTCTTTGCCAATGTTGATGCCGTAACACTGTTGATGAGAAGAACGTGAACCCATCTTTAGTCTGACTGTTGTAGCCAAGTGAATTTAACAGCCTAGAGGATGTAGCCGAGTAGTAGTTCTTAGCGAACTGATTATTAGCCTGAAAAGGCCTGACCACCTGACCTGTTGTCAGTTATTCTGGCCGAGTGATTTTCCAATACCGTGGTGTTCGTCCTAGATGAGACGAGAGCTTGGGTCGCAGAGGCGAGGGGTTAGCTCCAACCGATCAGCAAGGCTGACTGCAGTGCATGACCCCAGCTAGCTCGAGTTACTCGGCGAAGCATACAGCAGTGCGTGACAACGGCGTATAACCACTGTGGCGTGCTCTTGTCTTCATCTGATGGAGATCCTTGTACGGCAGCAGGTTTTGATGAACTGTGTAACACAAGCCCCGACTGGATGAGGCTAGAGCTTGGGCCATGGTGTCGTGAGGCAAGCTCCGGCTGAGTGACAGCGTTGCGTGACCATGGTGAGTTCTCGAGCCACTCGGCGAGTCAGTCGGCGGTGCACAACAATGGTGAGCCAAAGCCACTCGGCGAGGCAGTCGGCGGTGCATAACAATGGCGAGCCAAAGTCACTCGGCGAGGCAATCGGCGGTGCTTGATCATGGCGAGCTTATAAGAGATGAGGAGGTCGCAGCTTATGATCAAGCTCAAGCGGTGCTTGACGCGCAAATTCGTGGGACAGCAGCTGTACGCATCGACGGTTCTTAGCTCTTTGAGCATAGTCAGCACGATAAGTGAATCTCCTCTTCTTCTGTGTAAACCGTCTAACATGTTGCTCTGCATGACTGCATTACTCAAGTGCGTGAGCTTGGGCCGTGATGGACAGGCATGTTCTGGTGGTGAGGAGAACTCCGGCCGTGACGACAGAGGCATGCTCCCGGCGTGACAGCAATGCATGCTCTGAACGCGACGGCGAGGTAAACTCCACTGTGACGGCAAGGCCAGCTCTTCACGAGAGCGAGGCGAGCGACGTTACGGCGAGGCATGCTCCTCCGTGAGAATTGATTGTAACATGTTGCCGAGTAGTCTGTGCCGTGTGATAACAGCTAGGTGGTACTCAGCGGGGTGATGCGTGCATATGAACTGAATACACGGTGGTGCGTGTATATGAGCTGAATACACGAGCAATGAACTTTGCATGGTCTTGTTGAAGGAGCCCACACTCTAGTGATGGTCGTCGTTGTGTAATAACAACAATACTCATTATGAGCTGACCAAATGCAGTTGAACTTTGATACAAACATTCAGATGAGTAGGTACAGCTATGGTAGATGCATTGTGCACCTTCCCGAGGGCTATTGTAGCCGGGGGAGTAATTGTGAAATTGAAGAAATCCATGAGAGTAGTTCTCGAGTGGCGTTAAGCCCCCGAGTGCAGAAAATGCTCATGAACTTGGAGAGACTTGTGTGACAAATCCCTGTAGATAAAACACAGTAATAGATTATGTAGTAATCTGTAAAACATAATCAAATATGACCGCAACAGCAGGGTTGATTTTAGTCATCATGATTAATTAATGTGAATCGGCTTAGCCGGGTTTTTTCAACTCTGATAGCCGAGTTACGGCGTACAGGAGTCTATGATATTGACATAAGTTGTAAGATAAAAAGAGTGAGTGCTTGTCAAGTGAGCCTCTTTGACTGTTTTCAGAGACCGGTTGTCGCCTTATGTTTATGCACTCTTAGAACTCAGCCGGCCCTGTAGGACGTGGGACACTGGGTCAGCACACGTTTAGAGAGACGACGGCATGGACGAGTCAGAGCTTCACAATCAGGGCCGACAAGGCTTACTTAGTCGTTAAGAGATACTCAAGACATGACTCATAATGTATATGTAGCCCCCGGCTCTGTAGGCAGTAAGTATGTTACTGGTTACAGAGCCAAGAATGATTAAGGGGAAAACGATATTTGATTTATGTGAAGGCACATAAAAATGAGGAGTGGTAAGCACTCGGATAAATAATGGAACAAGTGTAAAAGAACTTGAAATACGATGAAAAATAAATAAGTAACTTAACTTGTTCGATAAGTTGTATTGTTGCGTTGCTGAGATGGGCATATGGTCAGTCGGATGACCAAGATGTAAGTAGCTGATGCCACATGCCAAGTAGACGTATGGTTGAATGACCATTGCTGAGGCCGAGTGGCTGGTGCCATACTCCGAGTAATCATCGTAGCATACCAAATGTAAGAGAAGTTGTCACCACACACCTGTTCTCATGGAAACAGGTGATGCATGCAAGACATATATACAAGATATATAAAGATATTATGTAATTAATAAAGCATTTAAGTAAATTGCTTAATAGCAAAAATAATGAATGTGAAAAGGAGGAAGCATCTTCCTGTAGGCTACGTGAGCCTCTTTTGATGGAGATCAAGTACATGAGACGTTGCCCATGCATAAAGATTATAGCTGACTTGTATTAGCCAATAAAATAACTGAAGAAGAATATTCCCATTTAATCAATAAGAAAATCGAGAGATGAGTATCCCATTAAGTCAATACTCTCTGAATGTGTGAGACAATGAATGCCATAGATGAATATCCCAGAAGTTCAAGAGTAAATATCCAGATTTGAGATATTCAGTAACTAGAAGTCCAGAAATTGAATAATATCCAGAAATCCAATACTCAGAGTTCACTCAGAGTTCCAGAAGTAATATAAAATTCAGAGGCCTGATGTTCGGAGCTCCTAGAAGGCCATTAATATTGAGAAATCCAATAATATAGGATGCCATTATTAATTGAAGAAATCCCGATGGCCAATATTCGTATCCAGACGGTTAACATTGAGAAATCCTTATGGCTAATATTGAGAAATCCAAATGGCCAATATTGAGAAATCTAGATGGCCAATATTATGAAATCCAGTCAGCGAATATAATTCCAGGAATCCACTTAGTGAATTGTCGACCATAACAAGTAGGTGAGTGAATTCACCCTGAGCTTTTTCATGTGCCCGACCATGTCAAGCCCCAAGACCGTGAAGGGCCATGTTGAGGGTATGGTTTGCAAAGCTTTTGCTGGGTGTAGTACTGACAACCTGCGTATGTTTGAACGAGGTGTTCGGCGGTGAATCAATAGGAAACCCGCCAATAGGCTTTGCCGACTAAAGCACGCGAGGCTGCGTGATTGCCGCAACGCCCGGGTGAATGTCCTGGAGAAGTTGCTGACCATGGGAGCCTGCCGTGTACAACGAAGTTGATGTAAGGCACCCGTCAGTCGTCTTCTTCCAGATGCTCGGTGTTGTCTACAACCATGGCTTCTAGTGCCTCAGGTTGCGGCTGCATCACATATTAATTGGAAAGAGTATCAATCAATAATAAAAGATTAATAATGAAATAAGAGTAAGGAAATAATTTTCCCGTGACTCCATCGAGTGATCGATGTGGCCGAGTGATGGCATTGTGGCCCGGCAGCTCGAGTGGTTTCGTCTGAGTTCGCCTGGTGACCACTGTGGCCGGGTAACCGTCGCAGCACTGTTGTTGTGGCCGAGTAGTCAGCGAGTGACCATCACGGTGTTGCCGTCGTGGCCGAGTTATCACCATAGTGACTGAGAGGCGGCCATCGCCGAGTAATCATCTGGGTCGAATGATGGTTGTAGTGGCCAAGAGGTGGCCATCGCCGAGTAGTCGCGATACACGCATCACCGACGAATACTCATGCGTACAAGGTACATGCAAAAGCAGAGGAGAATCTTGTGAGATCAAACCATCAGGTGATCAACCAGTGATCTTGGAATAAAATAATGATGACAGGAATCAAAAAATAGAAAGCGTCTTCCCTGGAGTGCATAAGCAGCAGGAAATTGTCATCTTGGAACTTGAAGTTGAGACAAAGTGTTGCCGTGGCCAGGTGACCACCATGGCAATCTTGTCAAGGTGATCCAGGAAGGCAACTCGCGTCGGGAGAACTCGAGGAGTTGGCCTGACTAGCCCCCGGCGACGGTACATGCCAGCACAGGTGAATGTGGAGGTGGCATCGTCGGAGATGTAACTGTAAGCCAGAGCAGCGGTACTGCACCGTTGCCCGGAGGTCGGCCGGGTGTGCACCATTTAGCTTCACCATGCACCTGTCGTCGCGTCGTTGCCGGCGCCGAGTGCTGCATCCGCGACGCTAAGTTGTACTGATCAACGAGGCTCTCGTCGAAGAAGTGCATGCCGCGGCTGTCGTAGGGAGTGAACGCCGCCAAGGTCGTCGTCGGCGAGAAGACACCACCAGCGCAGTCCGTGCGACAGGAGCCGTAACGCCCGTGAAGTAGAGCGTACATGCATCCCAGAAGTCGTCTTTGACGGGGATTTCGTCTTAAGGCGATACGCCGACTCGTCGTATACTCGACTTGATCTGATGACTCCGTCTCCTTTTGGTCGATCGTCTTGTGTGGCTTGACGCATCCTTGGAATATGCAGGGACACGTCGTGTGGACGACATATGCCGAGTGAACAGAACACGGGCCACCGCGGCCTAGTGACGCTATTTGTCAGGGCCACCGTCCGCCGTACGTCGTGGAGTGGCCGTAGCGACCGAGGGATCACCAGCCGAGTAGTTGACGGAGCATGATCGCCGGCGTAGTCACCGGGTAGGCGACTCATGAGCATCTCACGAGTTAAGAGTCCAAGCTGTCTCGAACTTGGTCAGCCTCCGGTACATGCCAAAAAATAATCCCGTGAGCGCATAAACTACTCCGGCGAGTAGATTAATTAGGAATAAAATAAGGAAATCAGGAATAGAAAAAGAAAGGGCTTTCCCTGTTGGGCATCCTGGTTGCCGTGGATACATCTTTGAGGAAGTTGTGTCGGACTCAAGTTCCCAAGCAATACGTGGAAATCTTGCTTTGCTGAACTCGCCGGCAACATGGACCGACGATCCCGTCGAGTCTCGTAGCTTCTCGGGAGTTGTTTCTCCAACTGCCGTGGCGGTGT
Source organism: Eragrostis curvula (assembly GCA_007726485.1). Classification (NCBI taxonomy): domain Eukaryota; kingdom Viridiplantae; phylum Streptophyta; class Magnoliopsida; order Poales; family Poaceae; genus Eragrostis; species Eragrostis curvula. The sequence goes on from RWGY01000026.1 coordinate 730,640, forward strand.
TGTTGTTGAGATCTTGCAGCCTTGCGACTCCAATCTTCTCCATGGAAAACCAGAAGTCCTTGGCCTCTGGACTTGGCGGACGCCGCAGCCTTGTGTACTCCGCGGGTTGACTCGATGCAGATCAGCAAGGGACGCTGTCTTGTCGCCAGTACGCCGGCTGTTGTCTGGACGCCACAATGCGCCGAGACGTCGGCGACATGGTGCCAGGCACCGTCGAGCCTTCGGCTCAAATTGTTGATGTAGATCCATCATATTCGACGGAAGATCCCAGCGCACCCCCTACCTGGCGCGTCACTGTCGAGGTTATAGGACCTCGATAGATTTGTTATGGGGGCGAAGGGATCAAGAATACGATGGTGAACACGAGACAAGGAGTTTAGACAGGTTCGGGCCTCCCGGAGATAAAAACCCTACGTCCTGTATGTCGTGGTATTGATTGTGTATGTTTGAGAGGAGATCCCTGCCCGCCTTATATAGTCGGGGGTATATGGTTACATGGAAAGAGTCTTAGTCGGTTACATCATGGAAATACTTGGAGTACAAAGCAAGAAGCCTTTCTTACATCCATCCGAGTAGTAGAACCTTCCATCTTGTATCGTGGGCTACTCGGTTTCTTCTAGGCTGGTCCGACTACCCTTGTCAGATTACTCGACCCTTTGGTCTTGAAGGTACCCGGAGGTCATGGTAACGACAGTAGCATAGCATGTACCTTGTTCAGACACGGACACCATGCTTGCATGAATGATATGGCGTACGTATGAGTTGCTCCGGGACCATGCTGGATTCTCAGGTTTTTCTTTTTCTTTTCAGTAATTTGCCGCCAAGTCAGAGGGATATATTTTGAGCCATCTACTAACCCTTCTGCCCAAGTTACCTATAAAGGCCAGCCCCTAGTGTCTCAAAAGAGAAGAAACGCAGACACAAATATTACCTACTTTCATTCAAATGCATTATAACCCAGGGCGTATTTCCTTCAAAAAAAAAGTACTATAACCTTCCATAAAGACTAAAGGTGGAGCTGGAGTTGGCTTGTCGAGACCAGCGGGTGGTACGAGCTATAGCACTCGTGAGTGCTTGCTTCAAGGTACGAGCTAGTATAGGACCTGTGTGCGCGCCATCTCGAACCATCTCTTCCAGCTCGTGATCGTCGGGTCACGCTTCATAGCCATCTGCTTTTTCGCAGGAGCACAGCGCCCGGTCGGAAATGCGTCTCGTCGCGTCGCGCTGTTGGATTCAAAAGCCATGCTTTACCGGAGTTGGCTGGCAAGGTTCCTATTCGGTAGTGGAGCCCATGAGCGCTTCTGGACAAGGTGGCTGCTGCGTTTTGTTCTCGCAATTTTTTTTTTTTTGACAGGGCCATTGGAGGCTGAAATATCATAGAACGAAAGCAGGACAAGGTCCAAGGCCCAAGGAAGACGGTGAGCTTATGAAGTCCTGGGCATTCCAAGGTTCAAATGTGTTTGGTAGAATGAGTTAGGCCAGCAGCTCATGTGGCCGGCCGATCGTGAGGTAGGTTCAGCAGCGCGACGTGTTTTGTGCTTGCCCCCATCACTGCCGCTCTGTGCTGATGCGCCCGGGCTTCCGTTCCATCCAGGGCAGCGTGGATACGGGATGGCAGCGGTGGAGCAGAGAAAGCTGTGTGGCGTGCTGAACTGCGCTGCTGCTGTGATACGGCGGTGTCGACTGGGAAACTCTGGATTGGATAGCTTCTGGCATCTGCTCGTGTCCATCCCCATCCTGCCAGTCATTTTAAACAGGAGATGGGCAACTTGTTATGCGATATGGAAACGATCCATATCGACCGGTAATCGGTTAGAGATGTCAGTTCGGTGCGTCTCTAACTAGTTCAAGCTGTTCCCGTTCTCATCGTGAAAGTGTCAAGCGACTTGACTACCTCCAAGAAGACTACCTCCGAGAAAACTGAGATTGTTCTACTGGTTGTGGTCACGAAATCTGCGGAGTGCACGGGTTGACGCCTCCTTCTTAGGCTTCGTTTGGGAACCACGTTCCCCGCGGGGATCCCGGCCCATTCCAGCTTCGTTTGGCATCGGGGGACGGCGACCCACGTGTGACGAGAACCACGGCGGGATTGGGTTGATCCTCGTGCGCTCACCCGATACGCTCGTGGATTAACGAACCGGTGCAAACCCCTGCGGGCGCTTGGCTGATGCCGCAGTTTCCGCAAGTATCGGCGTGGATTAGCCATGCGCCTGGTATCACAAGTTCACAACTGACTAGTTCGCATGCAGCCATAGAACGCATGCAACCACAGATATAACAAGATGAAAATTTAAAATTATGTTGCTCTCAGGGGAGGTTCGTCGGCAAACCAACGAAAACAAAAAACAGAGTACACGTAAAAGCAACATCTCACACAGAAAGTTGTAACATGATAACATCATATAATTCATATTAATTAATTAACATGCAGTAGCATGCTTCTGTCAACGTAACACCCCACAAGCAACTGATTATCAAGCGCCAAATAACTGAGCATCATATAATTCATATTAATTAATTAACATGCAGTAGCATGCCACTACCAGAAAACCGAATTTCCGTGTGGGCCGAAAACCCACACGGAAATAGCAAAAACCGTCAGGGATCATTTCCTTGACGGCCACCCGACAGGCAATAGCACACAAAGATATGACGACAGGGAAATACAAATTTGCCTGTCGGCTGGCCGTCAGAAAGCATTTCCCTGTGTGCTTCAAGAATTTCCCTGACGGGCGGCACACAGGGAAAATAAATTGAGAAAATTAAAAAAAAGAAATGCATTGTTAATAATTAACAAAAATACATTAATCTTTGCATACAGCTTTACATATTCAAATGCACAGGTCTACAAATGCTTCTGTCAACGTAGCACCCCACAAGCAACTGATTATCATGCGCCAAATAAAAGCATTATATTCTTTTGAACCAAAATAATAGCCAAGATTGATGAAACTGCTCGATCAAGTACTATAATTCAAACTACATGTACTCAGTGAACTGCTCAATCAAAGATAGTCTTGAAACGGTTAAACCAAGCTTGCTAGCAGATCAAGTTTTCCAAGCTTGCAAGCATTAACAGCATGACACAATAAATAACACCTTCTCTACTGCATACAACCTACGCTTTCGTTCGAGGAAGTGTTTCAGTCCCTGCATCCAAGAAAATAACATAGTCAACAAAAGAAACTAAATAAGTTGGCAATGGTGGTAGTACATGAATCACACTGCGCAGCTAAAAGAGATGCATCCATGCTGCTGTTTTCAGTAAGCAAACTAAATGTTACACGAGCATGAAATCCAGACTGAGTACATTCATATAGTAGGTGATCCAGAAAAATTCAGACTGAAGATATAGTAGATTCTTCATGCTAAAGCTAGATCAGGAACAAGAATTATTTAATCCATGCATGCTTGGTCTTCACTACATCTCTACAGGTTTAGTACTGATTTTTTGTTTATGGATTGTACAAATCTCAAGTTTCAGATATTGAACCTATACGATGCAAAATAGTGAAACAAGAGAGTCTGATCCTTTGAATAATGAATCACACTAGAAATGAGAAATGACTCTTAAGGAAAAATGATATGATACAACAGACCTTGCTCCCTGGAAGCCATCTAAGAATTTGAGGTGATCAACATCTGCAACAAAATAAACTTGATTTGATCAGTACACATCCAGCTTACACATTTTACAAGTCTGTTTGTTTAAGGCTAAGTAATAACAAATAATATCAGTGTACATGTTAAGATAAACATTCAGCAGGTCCAAAATAGAGCAATACGATAATGTGAATAAAAATCCATGCATTCAGCAGGAACATGTAAGATTTGACTGTCCATGCATCAAAATTACGGTAGCCACCCAATCTGCCATGAGTGCAAACAATATTATCAATTGCCTAAATACAGATTCATCAGCAAGCATACTGCCTAAATATTAGCATAAGCAAGTAACCAACATACTAAGAGATTAACCATGATGCATCCGCACTAGCACAAGCTGCCAGCCAAACCTTTTTTAAATCCAGTCATGAAACAGCAGAGGGATTAATCTGGGCAGCAGCAGCAACGTCATATATTAATCTGGTCGTATCCATCCACAAATAAATCCGTGGGATGGGAAAACAAACAAAGCGCTGAGATGGCAGGCAGTGGTGGAACCCCATGGGCACGCATCAGTGCAACAACACCGCCACCGTCCCCTGCTCCGCTCGCACTCTTCGCGAATCAAGAATCACACATGCTACCATCAACCAAACCTTTGGGCGAGGGGAAAAAAGGGAGAGGAGGAGGGGATGGGAGCGGAGGGGAGGAGGACGAGGAGGAGGAAGGTCCGCACCGTCGTCCGGAGAAGCGTCGTCGCCGGCGTCGCCGTGGTTCGCCCGTCCAGTGAGACGGAGCGCGCCGTCGCCATCGGGAGGAGAAAAAGAGAGTGAGAGCGACGAATGGTTCCCGGCCTCCGATGGAGTTGCTGGATTTCCACGCCGATCGGCGTGGATCGGGAGTGGGCCGGGCCAATCCACGCCCGAGCCAAATGCACTTTTGCCCGCGACGGGAATTTCATCCGCACGTGGGTTGAGATCCACTCCGCGGCGTGGATCGGGCCGGAATCCACGTCGATCCACGCCGATCCAAACGAGGCCTCCCGGGGAAGCCGGCCCGCGGGGAGGGAAAGTCGGGGAAGTTGGCCCACGCGTTTGGGAGCCCGTGGAGAGGGGATGCCGCGGCCGGGGTTCGGCCTGCTTTCCTGGGCGAGGAACCCTCGCCTCGCAACACCGGGCGGAGAATCCCTTCCCCGTCTCTCACCCGCGCCGACACGCTCGCAGGCCTCGTCGCGGCCGGCGACGACGCTCCCTCCCTCGGCGACGGCGCTCCCGCTTCAGTAACAGCGCTTCCTCTATCGGCGATGGCGCTCACCCGCGCGGAGACGTCCGCATCTCGCCCTCCTCTCCCAAGCTAGGTTGCGCGCAGACCTCGCCGAAGCTGCCGGCTCCCTCGTCGACCGAAGCTTCTCCGTCCTCTCTGCTTCGTCCCCGGCAACGGCGTCTGCTACCACTTCCAAGAACCATCGGGTGAGCTCCCTCCCTCACTCTCACCAGATCTAGCCGACCAATCCAAAAGGCACCATCTGATGCTTGTAATCCATTCATCCAGATGAGAAGTGAGGAGGGAAGAAGGAACGTCGTAGTCTATGATGTTGAAGAACTACAAGATCCGCTTGATCTGCAAGGTACTTGCTTTTGTTCTCATGGTCTTCTCTCCTCTGCCTGCTTTTCCTACACATTGACTCCTACTAATAATAATGTAAATATCATGCAGATTAATGGTAATAGGCTCCGTTTAACTGTTCTTGCTGAATTTAATGGATGATTTTTTGAATATTAAAATTGGTTATTCAAAACATCTATCAATCATGTTAGCTAAGCAATGTGAGAAGCAGCAACTCGAAACTAATCAATATTAGTCTGTTACAAGTTCATGCAGTTCGTATTTGAGAGAGGTGGGTGATACAACTTCTAGCAAACTGTTGCAAAGCATAATCTGCCACTGTTGTTCTACCATTGTGACTAGTTAGCCTTAATGAGAGCAACTGAGCATGGTGCTGTTAATAGCCTCTGTTTAACTGTTCTACCATTAGTTGGTAGATTAAGTACTTTTCCTTGGAGTAGATATTTGGCCTCAGTTGTTTGTTAAGCTAGCAGCTAATGTGAAGTCACAAGCTTAAATTTTTCTCTCCTCTGTTCTGAATTCTTTTCGTCCGTTCTGATTTATACCATCTCTCATTTTGTATATCTGAGTGACTCATGATGAGTGTACTAACATGTCTGAGTGGTAAGACACTAGCAAACGCACAGATTATCTTGTACTGCTGCTGCAAGTGAGGCACAATTACCTTGTTTTTTTTGCCAGCCAGTTCACTTAATACTATGTTTTGTTCTTTGTTACTTGCCAGTAGGCTTGCATCCACTTGGGCGATGGACAAAAATAGGTATGCTCCCTCTCTCCCTATGTCACCATTTCCACAAGGCAACCTGGATGCTCAAGTTCTTAATATTTCTAATTGGTGTAGTACATTTGAGCATACTTCTGCCTTGCTTTATTAGACAACTCTACTAGCTAGCTGTACCTTCTAGTAAAGGCAAATATTTTAGTTCAAATGACAGCATGCAGTGTGTCTGCTTGCTTTTTGTTCAATTTGCATGTTAATACCTGGGAATTAGCCATAGTTATTGATAGAATTTCTCTTGGCGTTGTAACTGATCTTGTATGCAACTATTGTCTGGTAAGCTCACATTGTTCTTTCCTTTGTTCTGAATTCTTTTCATCTGTTTTGATGGCAACTATTGTCTTGTATGCAACTTGCTTCTACACATTTAACTGATTTATGTGGATCATAGTGTGTAGATTTTTTTAATTATTATTTCAGGTTGTGGGATGTCAGTAACTCTGCCCAACATGAGACTTGGTTCAGCCAGTGCAAAGGAGATTTTAACATGAGCACAACCATTGTTTGGAGCGGGTGCAGATGAGATGATAAAGTAGTGTCTAACATGATGGTGTATCCAAGCACCAAGCTGTTACTTGTGCAAGCTACTGGAGGATAAGTTAGTGGTATTGGTGCATGATTTAGCCTACTATATTATCACATTGGAATGTACAAATAAATATGCGGCTCATGTCATTTAGCTGCTCAAGAATAATTTTAGCATGTACAAATAATTGTGTTGTGCTGGTGTATGATTTTCTGTTGGAAAGTGATTCTGGAGTGTGGTTTTCCTTTTTTGCAATTGTTAAGCACGTTCTTTATTTTGGGCGTTTTATTATTTTCAGAGCATGTTTTCGATTTTTCTGAATTTTTGGGCGTTTCATTATTTACTGAATTTTTAAAACATGTTTTTATTTTTGAGAGTGTTAAATATTCTATTTATTTTTCCTCAAGCGTTGGCAGAGAGCCGCTCGCAGAGCGGAGGACGACGCACCCTGGGGACCAGGACCAGCGCAAGTTCCCAAACGGTGCCAAGGAATTGGTCTCACCGAGGGGAGGACGTACCCCGGGGAGCGCGCGTGCAGGTATTGCCCCCGGCGGTCTTTCCTTCCCCGGGCAGGGGTCCCTCTCCTCCCAAACGAGCCCTTAAGCTGAGAGAACACCACCTCTGGTTCTCTCTCATATGTCACGGCGTGCGAGCAACTCGGAGGCGCCCGGGCGTGCTTGCAAAAGAGCCTAGGTAAGGTATGGTTCCGTCGACATGACATGGGGGTGCAAAAGACCTCCAACTCGAACTATTCCTTGTTCCCTTCTCCACGACTCCAACAAATAACGGTGGATGCTACTCCTTGATTGTTATATTTTTTATGTATTTAGAATTACATGCATAGAGTCAGGCAACTGTTTGGGCGTGATCTCACTACTAGGAAACGGATTTTTCCTGAGAGTGGGCTTTTTTCGTGAGACGAACGAATGACCTATGATACAATAATTGCCTTTTTATCATGAGTGTGTGTATAAACCAGATCTTTGCTGTTGGTCCAACCATAAAAATCTGCAGCGATCACGCTATTTGGTAGCCAAACAATCGAGCGCCACTACCATTTTCCTTTTGTTTAGACAAACCTACTGATTTATGGTACTACCTTGTGCAAGCTATATTATGTACGCATGCACGTGTTTGGTTTTCACAATTTAGAAACATATTTGCATTGGCCATTTTTTTCCCCATGCCATGCTCACAATTATCCTTGGACTTTTGGTATTGATTTGGAACTTAGCATTTTGAGTCGACCACAGGAGAATTTGTGGAGACGTCCAACATAACCGCAATTGCGATGTTTGAATGAACCAAACCACAACATACAAATCAGTTCCATCACTGCGTGGGGGACTATTGCGGTAGGCCAGGATTTTCTTTTAACATGCTAACTATGATGTTTATAACAACTTTCAGGCAGGTTAAAGAAGTTTCCCCATTTTAAGGTTGCAAAAGCGGGCGTTTGGTTGACGTGATTTGTTTTGCGAACCTTTTAGAGGTGCAAATCCATGCTATCAAAACAGCGCATTTTGTTTCTTTTATGATGCCTTTTGTGTAACACATAAACCTTATCTGTATTGAGGCTCAATACAATTATTGAGCCAAGAGTCACGGTATACGGGTCGTCGGAGAGGACTACCCTTTCTACTACACAGTCAGCAGCAACGCTAGTAAAAATAACAAAGTGAACTTTTGGCTTCTCAGCAAACAATTTCCTCAGGACGTGCAGCCAGAAAAAAAAAATCAGCCTGTTTATGCAGAATCAGCCTCGTCCAATCATATATACGCCCATCAATCTCTTCTGTTGTCTGGACAAAAAGAAATCTTCAACCATTTGTCACGACCGCTGCCGGAAGATGGACATGAGCTTCTTCCCAAATCTGTTGTGATCGTCACGGCTGGCCCGGCTCACCTGCAGTCACACTCATCAGATCAGATAAATATGTTACTGAACAAGATATATATAAACAGTTTTCCGGATAATAAAGTTTACTGACCGTTAAACCTGGGATGCAGGAAATTTCGGAAATTTACTGACTATATTTCAAGGTACCAGCTACAATGCGAGGATGAGTTTCTGTAGCGAGCTTAGTTTTCTTGCATTTTCTGTTACGAATTGAATCGCTTCGCAGTGTTAGTTCTGTTGTGAGCCGTGTGGCGCATCAGCTTAGTAAACTGGCGAAAATGTAACCGAGGCGGTAAACTGCTATATTGGTCTAGTTTGCAATAAATTGGACAGGGCGAATGCCTGTAGTTGTAAAAAAAGGTACCAGCTACAAAAACTAGTGTGCTGTTTGGTACGTACCGTCAGCTTGCCGTTGCCGACCAGCAACGTAGCCGGCCAACCCTTTTGATTAGTGTTCCTGTTGCTTTCTCTGCCCTCGTCGCCGTGCCCCTTCCTCGGTCTCTTGGACTTGCTGCGCCCCACGTCGCTGTGGAAGGGGAAGACGATCACCAGCACCCTCTTCCAGCTCCAGCCGCCGCCGAAGCAGCGCTGCTGGCTCCTAGCTCGCTCAGGCCGCCGTCCCGCCAACGATAGGCGATTCTCAGCTGCCGGTTGATGTCCGGCGTCAGGCGCCACATTGGCCTGCGTGGTCGTGACATCGAGTTGAGCAATATATATGCAACAAACATTTTTACATGACACTACTCTGAATTAATTGGGTCCTCCATCGTACCGTGTGGGTGTCTCGGCCTCGAGGACGAGGCGACGGTGGTCGAGTTGCGGCTGATGTGGCCGTCGTCTGCCGAGCCATCGCCCTCAGCTGCCTTGAGTACTCCATCAGCTCTGCCCTTCGGTTGTGCGGCCTGCCGTGGACGGCCTTCGGCTGCTTCGAACCGCAGTGCATGTGGTGACTCCGGACGCCGCCATGTGCCGAGGCCGTGGCAGCGGCGCCGCCGTCTCTTGCCGGCCGAGCCACGTAGAACGTCAACAGCACGGGCCTCCCGCTCTGCTGCGGCTGTAGCTGCCGCCGCCTCTTGTTCTTGCCTATCTTCATCATAGTAGGCGATGATGACTGATTACTAATGGTTGGTATATGTCGTTGCTGTCTTAGGCGCAGCGGTCACATATATACACGCCGAAAAGACATGGCAGGATTGGTCGAGCAGAGCAGCACAGGCTGCATTGTTCTGCTTCGGAGAATTTCAAGGCCGTACGTGCAAGTCTGGTGGCTGCATCCGGCCTCCATCAATTGGTAACCTGCGAAGCTGCTCTTGCTGAAGCTGCCAAAAGGCACCAGACCCTTTCGGTTGTATCAAAACCATGTACCACACAATATGCACCAACGTGATTTGGATTCATTTGGTTCTGATATCTCTACTACTTAATACTACCTACGTTTTTTTATTGATGATGTCTGTTAGCACAAATTTGAGCTAAGGGGGGTCATCAATTAAAAGATGGAGGGACTAAGTGTTAAAGAGGTCGTCAGCCGGATCTTTCAGCCAAAATTTTCAGTTTCAGACCTATGCCGTTTGAATTCGTGTCAATTTTGTTTTAAATATTGAGTATTGTTGTCTTATACCAGTTAAATCGGTTATATTCAACAACCAATGTGAGGTCTGGTGTTAAGTCCTGTCCTTTTCTCCCAACAGACCTAAGTCTAAAGAGGCTCATAAGCCTAAGTTTTCAGCTTCAAATTTTAGATTTCAGACCACTACCATCCGAATTTATCTCGAATTCGAGTTGAAGTCGAGTTCAACTCAAATATCCACATCTTTTGTTTATAAAACAGACGCCGATTCAAACCCAAACACAAACATGCATTTGCTCCAGTGGTAGTGTAGTTCACTTGCACCTAGCATTCCAGGGTCCAAATCCCACCATTCAGTTATTTTTGTTTTCCTCTTTGGTCTTTTTATTTTATTTTTGTCCCATTGCTTAATGCCTATGACTCTACATTGGTCTTAAAATTTATTTTTTGATGTTCAAAATTCACCAAGTTTGTGGACATGTGTAGAATATGATGGTTGAAACCATAGTGAAAAATTATACCAAGAATTGTGAATTAAAATTATGCTAAAATGGGTAGTTCTTAAGCATTGTTTGGATTACTTAAGATACTTAAAGATTTGATAAATCCTTGGGATTTTTACAAGAATGTGATTTTTACAAGTATGGATCGGCCCTGACGTGCGTGCATTTTCCTGCCACAACCCACAAGCTCCTGTTCTCAGTCTCCGGCATGTACTGCCTCACCTGCTATTAGGTTCATCCCTTTTGTGAACAGTTGGCATGGGCTCTGCTGAAGTTACACACAGGAAGATTGATGGCCGATGTGTATTTTTACTTGAAGTGTACTTGTAATAAAGATAATATTATGATGGGGTACACAATTCAGTATAGTTTGAAATAAATCTAGGTTATGGTGGGATACTATCCTTAAAAAAAAATGTTATGACTTGATATGTTTCGCCAGGCAGATCAGCACATTTGCGCTTCCCAAAAAGGTTGTCCCAGATTTTATGTAGTGTCAAGATATTTCCTTCACGTTGTTGAGATGAACCGTGTAATTCTCAATTTAAAGGCTCGAGGGCATTATATATATTCTTCTCAAGGATGTCTTTTAGCTTTAAGAGTTCTTTGATCATAATCTCTTCCTCAATGATGCTTGCCCAATATACTAATAAGTATATGAATCATCAGTAAACGACTCCATAATGGTGATTACCCGCTGAATAATATTCCTTTCTCATCTCTGGGAGTGAAAAACCATTATTGTGGTTGTTGAATAGAGTTGACATAGTTTTGAGGCATGATATAACAGATCTGTTAACTGAGACCCTCTAGTTGCTTGCCCTCGACTTTCATCATTAATGTAATCAACACCTACAATCATGAATAATTTTATTTATAAATCAAATAGAGCATGTGATGTACCCTTGGTAAATAAACACTAATAATATAAGGAATGTACTTAAACAATATTCTAGTTAAAGTCTAATTACGTATCTAATTAAGAAAAAAATAACCTTGTGAAGGTAACATAAGGAACACAAATTCTGCATGCTCATTTGGTAGACAAAACTAATTCACTAAGAACATAATTTTTCTAAAAGACATGCATCAACATGTAGGTGGCCATGATCCAATAGCACATGCATAAGCTTCTCATCTAGTTTTGCTCTTCTCACTCCAAATGACCAGACAATTTCCATCATCAACGAATAGATTCAATAGTGTTTCGCTAGCCTCCTTATGCAAGAAGTAATCACTAGTAAGCAATGCAGAAATAAATTCAAGGATGAATACTCTGAATTTATTTCTCTCCTTTTCTCATCAATCAAGTGCGAGATCAGAAACGATGGTCATTACAAGCTTCCATTGGATTTTTTCACTATCTTTCATGATATTTGTAAAACCCTTCACAAGGTAGGATTTAGAAAAATGTTTCATAATGCCTTTCTAATTTCACCTTCGGTCCTGGCAAGTTTTGGAATAAACTTAAAGACAATGTAACAAAGAGGTTGTGTTTCTCATGGCTAATGTTCAATGTGTCTTTGGTATAGCTCATTATAGTCATGACCTTCTAAATGAGTACCTGACTTCTATTCATTTCTGTTTGGTTTCATTATGGTCAGGAAGTGGTTGAAAAATCATAATCCCTAACAAATCAAAGGAATTCTCATGATATGGTTCAATTTCTTCCTGTGTAACAAACATATCTTGCACAAGCTTACATTTGAAGTGTATGTCCCTAGTATACTTGCATTGTCCAAAAAAAAAAAATATACTATTATACCCATTGATGTTCACTCTTATATGTGAAATGTTCTCTTCAACAATTCTATTGTTCAACTTTTGGGCAAAAATCTCCATTATAAAGCAAAGAAGATAAACTTTGGAGCACATTCAGAAAAAGAGTATATGTTGGTAAATTTAGCCGTCCTCCTCTCTTTGATGAAACTGAAATCATAGAACTAGTCAAACATATGCTGAAGTGATTATGTTTTAGGTTGAGAAACATTTCTAGATTGAAACTAAAACATTTCTGATTCTCGAAGAATCTGAAGTGGTACCAAATTAAGTCATCCTCCATCTCTTCTGCGCTGTCTGGACAAAAAAGAAATTGTCAACCATTATTTGTCACAATCGCTGCCGGAAGATGGACATGAGCTTCTTCCGTAATCCGTTATGGTCACGGCTGGCCCGGCTCACCTGCAGTCACACCCATCAGATCAGATAAATATGTTACTGAACAAGATACACACATCATGCAGGAAAATTCCGAAATTTACGGTAGCTGTTACCACCAGCTACTACGAAAACTAGCGTGTTTGGTACGTACCGTCAGCTTGCCGTTGCCGACCATCAACGTAGCCGGCGAACCCTTTTGATTAGTGTTCCTGTTGCTTTCTCTGGCCTCGTCGTGCCCCCTCCTGGGTCTCTTGGACTTGCTGCGCCCCACGTCGCTGTGGCTGCCGCTGTGGAAGGGGAACACGAGCACGAGCACCCTCTTCCAGCTCCACCCGCCGTTGCCGAAGCAGCGCTGCTTGATCTTCTGCTGGCTCTTAGAGCGCTCATGCCGCCGTCCCGCCAACGTGAGACGATTCTCAGCTGCCGGTCGACCGGCGTCAGCTGGCGCCACACCGGCCTGAAACATCGAGTTGCAACTGATCGAGCAAACATATACGCAAGAAACATTTCACAATATGACAGACTTGTCAGTTTTGTATCGTACCTTGGTGGTGTCACGGCATCGAGGACGAGGAGGCGACGGCGGTGGTCGAGTTGCGGCTGTCGTCTGCCGTGCCAGCGCCCTCAGCTGCCTTGAGTACTCCAGCAGCTCTGCCCGCCGGTTGTGGACGACCTTCGGCTGCTTCTTACCCCTGCAAGCCTCATGACGTTGGTGATGACTCCGAACGCCGCCGCCGTGTGCCGAGGCCGTGGCAGCGGCGCCGCCGTCCCTCGCCGGCCGAGCCACGTAGAACGTCAGCAGCACGGGCCTCCCGCTCTTCGGCTGTTGCTGCTGCCGCCGCCTCTTGTTCCTGCCCATCTTCATCGATAACATAATATCAATATGGTGATGCCTAATTGTAGGTTTAGGTCGTTGCTGTGCTGTCTAGGCGCTCACTGGCGCAGCTAAATATACACGCCGTCAAGACATACTCCTAGGATCGAGCAGAGCAGAGCAGGCTGCATTGTTCTGCTTCGGAGAATTCGAAGGCCGTTGTACGTGCAAGTCAGGTGTCTGCATCGATCCGGTCTTCATCAATTGTGAGTCCGGATATCGATTGGTTTCCTGCGAAGCTACTCTTGCTGTAGCTGCCAAAAGGCACCAGACCTTTCGGTTCTACCAAATCCATGTCGGACAATATGCGCCAAAACGATTTGGATTCATTCGGTCCTGAAATCATATAAGATAACGCCATGCTGTTTACTAATCTCCACTGTTTATATTCGTTGGATTGTTTTGGCTGTCCCTTTCAGGCTGTCTGGATTTCGATAACTCCGTTGGCCTTGTTTTTCTTTTCTTGTCAGAACAGCGATGGCATTGGATTTGGTTCCAGTTTTGTTTTCCCCAGGCTGTGAGCTCATTTTTATTTTACAGCGATGACATGTGCGCACACGTAGATAAAGTATTATGGACAGAAGGAGTATGAGAAACTGAAAAACAGATAGAGACAATGCTCTATGGCCAGACGGAGGTGTATCTTGTTTGAAATGCTAGTACATTTTTTTTTTCGAAATCGAGAACGCCAATTATTTGTGACTGCAAGAAGTATGCATTTTTGCGGTGGTTGTTGTTCTGTATTGCTTGTGTTAATCCAGACAAATATTTTGGACACGCAGTTTGAGTTGTCACTGATTTTAGAATAATGCTTCCAACTAGCAATTTTTTTTTTTTTTGAGAAATTACACAGTACAACTCAGACACTCACAACGCACGCACACTCACCCCTATGAACGCACATACGCAAACCCTACCCCTATGAGCATCTTCGAAGACTGAGCCGGCAAATTCTCCAGATTCCCGAAGTCACCACTGGCGCCTCGCTGTCGACGGCCACGTCGCCTACCGCTGAAAGCACAAATGCCGTTAAATCCTAGAAAATTCGCTCCCACCGGGAGTCGAACCCAGGACCTCAAAAGTGTTACTCGGATGCCTTAACCGCTAGGCCAAGACCCCTTTCACTTCCAACTAGCAATTGCACAATAAGGAAATGAAAACGTGATTGTTCCTTTGGCAAAGGCCCATAGGCACGCAGCACGCGCAGTACCGAACGGCCCGGTTCGAAAAACAAAAGTGCCGAACGGCCCAATTACCGAAACCTAGCCGCCTTCTGATCGACCCAGCCGATGCATCGCCGCCGTTGCGTCCGCACCGCATCGGCCAAATCTCCTCGCTTGGAGCCATTCTTTACCGTCCTTCACCGGCCCCGGTCGCCGCCGTTCCATCCCACCTCGACGGCGGTCGACACGAGTTGATTCCGCCGCTGCGCAGCTTTTCCGCCTCTTTGCTTCCAAGTCCAAACCAAGATTCTTCCTTCTTGTAAGCAATGTGTTAATGTGCATCTTCTTCTTTCGCTTTTTGATCTGATCGCCTTTCAGCAGACCTGCTCGAATTGACTGCAGTCGGCCGGCTAAAGAACAAGGAGGAAACGAAGTTAAAGCTACTCCGCCCAGATGGCCGGAGCGGCCGATGCTGCAAAGGAGTATGTCGCTGGATGCGCTGCCGGCATCGCCCAAGTTGTAGTCGGCCACCCGTTCGACACTGTTAAGGTATCTTGCTCGCTTCTTTCGCATTTATCTTAGACTAACTGTACTAGATCTATGTGAGGATTTTCGGACATTGGGGGGACACTATGCAAGAGCTGGCGTTATAAGCTTACCTGAACTCTAAATAGTGTTTTTTCCCCTTGTATGAGTTCTTCCTGATGGCAATGGGTTATATAAGCGTCCTAGCTATGGGGTTCAAAATTACAGGGAGGTATTGTCGATTGCCTTCCAAATAGGAGCAACATCTATGATTCGCTAATTATAGAGTATTAATTACTGGAATCAAGAAACCCATTTGATATTCTAAGTGCGATATATCTGTGTTTCCCCATTCGTTTCCCCTGCACTGAACAAAATGTTCCAAGCATATCTAACTCCTCTTCAGCACACACCGAAACATAAACTTCTAAATCTTTATTCTGAACCCAATTTCTTTGGTTTTGACACTTGCCGCTCCCTGCAAATCAACAGCCTTGAGTGATGCCTAAGAATAAAAAACAAGCTTGTGATATAATATATTGGTAGTAATACTGTACTCATCTGATCAGGTTACAGTAGCTTAACATGATCGTCAGTAAGTATGTTAGGAGCCAGAAATATGTTACACAATTCGAGGCAGGGGTTGCAGCTCACGAAGCACTACTAATTTATGCTGATTGTTAGCTAGTTTTAGCCTAAAAACCTCCAATTTAGCTTAATTTATGCTGTATTTAGTTCAATCTAATCAAGCAGCACCCCATTTGAACATTTTTTGGCTCCGCCCCTGATTCGAGGAACTATTCAGAAAAGTCTCATGTATAATACAGTATTAAACTTAGTACCGTGCAAATGGTCAGTCCATGATCTGAAATCTAAAGCCAATGAAAAATATTCTTGAATCTCTGCATTTGGTCATGTTTCTTTGGGTCTGGACTCATGCATCTTGATCCACCACAAAGTTGCCTGCTCCTTGTTTCTATTTTTATACACTGGGAATCAATATGATAAGTAAGGTCAATTGATATATTGGCACCTATATAACTTATTTAATTTCAGTAGCTTGTTTGGATTCTTTCTCTTTTATTGTCTTTTGAAGGAACTCCTGTCAGCCTTTAATACTATTCCATTTTTCCAATGCACAATATGTGACATCAAGACCCTAAAACTGATTATTGATATACCATGATCCTTAGTGGCCTTCCCTATTCAGGTGAATTATGATTGGACTAAAATGGGTTTTATGGAACCTTACGACCATAAAACCTGTGAACTGAGTGGCCCAGAAGAAAAATATTCATAGTTTCTCTGTAGCTATGACCGTAATACATCATGCGGCTTTCAGAAATCTTTCTTTGACTCACTTTGTAGGAAAACTTGTAACCTCCTAGTCCTTAATAGAAACTGAAATGAGCACAGGCTTATGCAACGCTCAAAACCAGAATAGAACTAAAGTTATAACGAATGGGTAATTCAATAAGAAGCTTCCAAATATCGAACAACAGTTGGATTGCTGATTTTGCTACTAGGTAAACATTGATAGAACAACAGTGGAAACATTGGCTAAATGAATGTACAGGTAACTTCTGGAGAGAGAAACCATAGACTTATGGATAGAACTATATAGAAAGACCTTATTTATTCTTGCTTGGTTGATAAAGAAAAAAAACTACCCTAAAGAGACTGCTTTGTCATTTTCAGTTTATGTGGATTGTGGACATAGCACCAAACAAGCAATCTGAACTTTACATCTAACTATACTATCACTTCCGACATTCTAAGTTAGTCCCTGTTTGCCGCAGCTTCAGCACAAAACATAAAGCAGAGATTGTGCAGCAGATTTTGTATGAGCTTCGAGATGATTGGGAAATAGAAGCTGCCTTCTAGCTTTAGTGCATGCTTGCCTTTGCACCAGGAGAACCTTTGCCAGATACCGCCGTAATATTTTTCTGTCTATCCCTCTCTTAGGTCCGCCGTTTCGTGCGCTGCCTCTTGTGGCTGCATGCCTTCTACCATGTGCTACCGGCTTACCTTTGTATGCACATGTCTATTCCTCAATTTGAGGTTTCTCTGAAATTTCTGTGATTGGACTTGAATTTGAATGGCAAAATAGTTGAATTCATCACTCATCTTTCTAGGGAGCTTAATTTTGTTCTCAAACTTTAAAATTGGCCAATTTAATCCTGAACTTCGGTTTTTGGTTCAAGTTCGTTCCTATTCCCAGAAGACTTACCACATGGCGTGTCCAGTCAGCATGGCTAGCTTCGACACACATATGACTCTTGCCCAGTTATTCTCCAAAATTTGGTGGTTGAACTTGAATTTTAATTTGAATTTGAAGCTGTAAAATGAGATGTGTGGAAGCTGGCTGCCCATGATTGATGTATGGAAGCTGACACTAACACTATGTATCTGCTTGTGTAGATATTGTTTTATTTGTTCTGTGCCTATTGAATGACTACTTAACATTCCAGTGTATGATGCCCAAAATATGTCTTTATGGTTTCTTTGCCTGCACCAATACTGGGATGGAATATATGGTTGTAACTTTGTTTATTGTCAATTTAAGGTTTCATTGTTGTAAAATTACTTCATGCCAATACAAGATTCTTTTGTTGATAACAGGTCAAACTGCAAGCTCACAATACTACGGCTCATGGAAAGTTATACAAGAATGCATTCCGCTGCACCAGTAGGATACTGCTTGAGGAAGGAGTAAGCACCTTTCTTTTATTTATTCTCTGATCTTTTTTTTTTCCATATTGCTAGTTGTCCTTTCAGTCCTACTTAAACTGGAAGAATGAAGTTACCAAGGCTGCTCTGTATGTAGTTCATGTTAGAGCCAGAATCTTGCGGCTGTTAAATTTAAGACTGCAAGACAATATGGAATCTATATTCTGAATAATTTCTATGTTTATTTTTTGAACATATTGTCCTTATATTACTCTTGCAGATTAGAGGGCTGTACAAAGGTGCATCATCTTCATTTATTGGTATAGCAGTTGAAAGCTCCCTTTTCTTTGGCACATATTCCCAAGCCAAACAAATATTACAGGTACTAAATGATCTTTCCAGTTAGAAGAATAAAGCAGATTTAAGAAGTAGTAAGTAGAATGCAAATCTTATGTCAAGTCCTGACCTTTGATAAGTAGCTTTCTGAAAATTATTTTTAGGGAAAATCCGAGGATGGTAGACCACAGCTAAAGGTAATTATTCCTTCTGCTGCATGTAGTGGGGCCCTGATTAGCTGCATCCTCACTCCAACTGAGCTGACTAAGGTCAGTCTTGCGGCCCAATTCCCTCCTCTCAATTGATATAAGAACTCAAAGAGGTCAAAATTCAAGTGGCATTTAATGATGTAATGCTGAGACTTTTCCAGTGCAGAATGCAAGTTCAAGGGAAGGATGCGGTGCTTGCTACTAGGTACTCCAGCCCTCTAGATTGTGCTATGAAAACCTTGGAAAGTGAAGGGGTGAGTTTAACTTCTTTGCTACCCTGAAAACCCAATATGCAATGATTCATAAATGTCGGTTCCAAACTAGAACCAACATTGATAGGACTTGCACTGATAAGCCCATTATCCTAACATATCGATGTGGTTCCAAACTAGAGCCAATACTATCGATGTCAGTCATAGTTCAGAATCGACACTAATAATGAACCTTCTGTTTCAATCCTCTTAACTTCACTGTTATCAGGCTAATGAGATGCTGTTACATTACAGCTTAGGGGAATATTTCGTGGTGGTTTGACAACATTATTTAGAGAGGCAATTGGCAACGCCGTCTTCTTTTGCGCTTACGAATACAGCCGATATTGGATGCACAGCTATTTGGATTCTCCACGGTTTCCTGATAGCAATCAATTTGCTATGGCAAAAGATATTGGGATAGGGATCATGAGTGGTGGCATTAGTGGATGGGCGGTATGTATCTACGGACTACAGATACTTTTGTTCTCAGCAATGCATCTTTCCCCTCTAATTTGGAAAACATTGTTTTCTATCTGCAGTTCTGGACAGCTACCCTACCATTAGATGTTGCCAAAACTGTTATTCAGACTAATCCTGACCCTCATTTGAGCCGAAATCCCTTGCGAATTTTAAAAATGGTATGATTTTAAAGCAATATGATCTATTTTCATTAGCTAGTTTCTTCCTGATCATGGTCTGTCCCTAACCCCCACATCCTTGAAATGTGACAGATTTATAAGAGAGCTGGGATGGGTGGCTGTTATGCTGGCCTTGGACCAACACTAGCAAGAGCATTCCCTGCGAATGCAGCTGCAATTGTTGCTTGGGAGTACAGTGCTAAGATTCTTGGTATAAACCGTGGTTCGTATTAAGGTACGGTACTGGTCTCAAGATTCGACCTTCCTTTTTCATTTTGTTTTTTGCTCTATCGATTCAATTATTTCATTCTCTTATTTAGTGGAAGATGACATGCGGTGGGCCTTTTTTTCTACTAGCCTGCTCAGGTACTTTACATTTCTCCCGGAATCAATCTGGAAAATGCATTGGTTGAAACACTTTCTTTTCTTTACGTTGCAAGTTCTTTTCTCAACCATGATGAAGGGCAATTTCATGCAGGATTACCGAGAATTCAATGTGTTTGTAAACTCGGTGGCATCTCCATTGGTCATAGTAGACCTGGGGCATATGACTGAGATTGCATAGAAAATGAATAAATGGTTGTGCATGTATATGGAGCAAGGTTAATTATCTCGAGCTGTATTATTGACAGACTCCCTGACTCACATGAGTTGAAATCAACTTGTATAGATTGACATTAGATAGGCATGATGACATATAAGCAGCATTGACTATCAAACGCCTACCATTGCAGCAGAACTAAACTTGGCTCTATATCCTTGCTCAAAAGAATGGAGATATGTGGGATTTGTTCACACTCAAAACAGAATCAGAAAGGGGGGCATTTTGGGAGCTTGCTTTAACTCGTGTTGATTGTAGCCGGCCTGCAGATTTTGTAATTGGCTAACAAAGTTAGAAAATTTTGCAAAATTCTTCAGATTTCAGTTCAAGAAGATGATTAAGAACATATTTATATAATAACTGTACTACTTCATAGTTTTTTGTCTGAACAAAGTTCACACGTAACTCTTTTGTACGACATGTCATATACGCCCAAGCAAAAAGTGATGGTCGGCGTGACATAAAGTGAGTACTCGTTGAAGAGTTACATTTGAAGCCGTGCGGGCGATTCTAGTTTTTGCTTCGGCGTATATGACATGTCGTACAAAAGACCTCTTTCTCCTGTGCCACGGCTTTTTTGTTGATTGGGCGTATGACATGGGACTCGTTGAGAAGAGAGAGTCCCGGTCTACGTGTCATTTCAAGCTAAAGACTAGCCCTTCCACTGCAGCATCACGGTGCTCATCGTGACGGTGCATATCATAGGTGTGAAGCCTTGCGGGCACGGCGGAGGGCGCCGTTAATCAACCTAGTACGATGATGCCGCAGGGTACCGACACACTGAAGCGAACGCTGCTATAGAATGCGCCGTCAATTCAACCAGTACGATGATGCAAAATCAAAGAAGCAGGGTACCAACACAAAGCGCTGCTAGAAGGAACGCCCATCCCTGCACATGTCAGCTACTCAGCTATATATGCTTGTTTGCATTATACACCTCGGCTTCGTATGCTTCTCTGGCCTCCTTGACCAAAGACTGCAATAGAGCTTTCTTGGCGACCCTGGCCTTATGGGCCCAAACAAGTTCATGGTAGACCCGCAAGCATGAGTTCTTGATTGACTTTCCTTCATACTTAGGTGCATCAGTCAACAACTTTGATAGCTCATCCGTTGAAAACATCTGCAAGAAACACCCACGCCATTACGCGAATGACAACTTCCAATCAAATGCACAAAACATATTATGATTTACCTCTTCAGGATGGTCGAATACAATTTCGTATTCAGAGAAACATATGATTGTTGAAGCCTTCGCAAGTTTCATCAAGCCAATCCTGAGTCTTAATGCAAGACGTCTCTTCCAGGAGGCTCCTAAATTTGGTCAAAGACTTTGCGTGATTCTTCATACAAATACCGATATCATACAAGGCACATGATGTCTCGATAATACGCTCATTAACCTGTATAAAAATGGCACTGCCTCATCATGAATATAAAATTAATGTGTAAATTTTCAATGAAATATAGAAAAAAGAATGAAAAGATTCTAAGTCCTTAGTGCACAGCAAGTCTAAGAACCATTGACATGAAGCACCAATCCTGATTCCTGAGTCTTAATGCAAGAAACATTTCAGGTTAGAAATATGGGGAAGGTACGTGGTGCACTTACCATCTCCGGTTCAACCTCGAAGCCACAGCATTTCTGGAACGTTTTCAGTCCTGAAGTCATTTGAGGGCAGTCCTCCTTACCAAGGGTTTCTTGAGGCAGTAAACTCCCCATGAGGTTCTTCACACCCAACATTGCCTCCATCACAGCATCACCATACAAGCAGGGGATTCCCTGAAGGACGCAAATTAAGCGCTCAAAATTGTTCAGAAGACATATAAGCATACAAGGGAGCATAGCGTACACTTACCAAGCTTGCTTCAATGATCTTTTTTATAGAATGCAGATATGGTGCACCATGGCTCGCGCGCCCTAGATATCTCAGCTGTTGAGAGCATGCTTTGAGATTTGTGCAATAACGGAGCAATAAACGGCGTCATCTGCGTTGCCCCAACCCGTCGTCCCTGATCCGAAACGCACCCCAGCCCACTCGTCCACGAAATCATCGTCTCCTCCTCCCCCATCGTCTCCTCTTCCCCATCCCGATCCAGAGCTCGTGCTCACCGGCGAGGACGCCAGGCAGCGGTGGCGTGGTTGTTCCTCCGGCCTCAACTCCGGCGCTTCCTCCCTCATCCCAGCCCAATTTCCAGGGAGAAGGGATCCGGATGTGCTGGGCACCTCAAGTCGGACATCCCGCCGCCCCGCCGCGTCGGGGTAGGGTCTCGCCGGAGCGACGGACCGGCGCTTCGGCAACACCCTACCCCGCCTGCGGCGCCCCCCTCACCTCCCGCCGCCCCCTCGTTTGAAGCCACGGCGGCGTCGCCCCCAACCCTGCCCATAGCCCTCCACCACCACCACGGCCAGCGGCGCGCCACCCCGCCCGCCATCTGCCGCCCACCGCCGGGCTAGCCTTCCTCCCAGCTTCTAGAGTCGAAGGGGAAGGAGCCCCCCCCCCCCCCCCCCCCCCCCCAACACTAACGTCGCTTCACGCCGGCCGTCGCCGGCCATCGTCGATATGTGCTTCTTCTCCGGCGAGGGCCAGCACGGTGTAGTGTTCTTGAGCTGTTCTGGTATGTGCCTCTACCTGAGCCTGTGTATATATTTATTCAAACCAGGGTGTAGCCGTTAACCCATTTCTTTAGCTTGTGAGTTCCGTTAGCCACTGGAGCGAGATGGAATATGAACCGTTGCATATCTAGGACGCGGGAGCCATGGTGCACCATAGTATTTTTGTTTTTTATATTCTGGTTTTCCAACAGCAAGTTTCTGCCCAGGGCGCAGCCACTTCTGGAGCATTGCAGTAAGAGCCTGTTGGTTTCCTTTAGTCCTAAAGTTTAGTTCAGAGAATCTTACTATTTAAGGGTATTAAATAAAATTTAATTACAAAACCTTTTTACAGATGGGTGCTAATTCAGAGTTGAGACCAGTATCACTATTGATGGCATCAAATTTGTCCTTAAAATACCGATATTCTTTCAGCCAGATGATCTATAAACAGTGTTTTTCTAGACACGCGTCTAATGTGTCTAAACGGCATATAGACGCAAGACTTGAGGTTAATGTTGAGCCTTAATTACCACTCTAGACACAAAACGCGTCTAAAACCGTCTAGATGGTCTTTGACCGTGCAGACGTGGCCTCTAAACACACACTAGACATGTTTAGACAGCCTAATGTGTGTCTGAATGATCCTCTAGACCAACAAGACGTGATCTGTATGGATTACGAGGAGGGGCAAATGAAAGATATTGATGGATAACCAATGCATTTAATTAATTTATTATGAATTGGCTATTTATTTAACGTTGAGCATGCTTATTATGTTTATAAATTGTGAGAATTGAGAACTAGTAAGTGGTAACTTAGTCTAAATTTGATATTTGTCATTTGCAATGCTATATATTTGAGTTTTTTTTTACAAAAGTGAAGTTATATATTTGGATTCTTTGTTACTATAGTATAAAAAAGTATAATACGTCTAATTAATATGTCTAGACGTCGTCTAGTTCATCTAGACACTAGTAGCCTAGCCCAACGTCTGTTTTCGTCTAACGTCTAGACATACATTGCCTATAAAAAAAATGAACCAGGACAGAAAAATAAACAATTTCGAAACTATGTAATTTGGGCGAGCCGCTGCGGTGATTGGTTTCTTTAAGTTTGAGATCGTTATGCACACGTGGCGTGAGGGAGAGGAGGTCCTTTTTGATTTGTGAAGGACCCGGGTTTGCTTCCCACGCTCACCCCTTGCTTTTTTCTTCACCCCGACCCAGAAGGAAAGAAGAAAGGGCTCGAAAGGCGCGAACCAGGACGATCATCGGCGGCGGGAAAAGCTCGGCAGCAGGCACTGACCACACTGGCGGCGGCGGCGGCAGAAGAGGGCTCCGGCTTCATTTTTCTTTATCTTTCCCTGTTACGAACGGTTTATGCTGCTGATTTCCATTTCGTTAGCACGTCTCGTTGGCACCCAACAGACACAATTACGTGCGTTGTTTTTTCCCGAGGGCACGTGGCTTTCTTTTAGCCAGTAGCAAAATCTCATTGATTTCAGATTTTTTTTATAAAAAAAATCATATTTGATTTAATGCCAGACAAAGGTTTGCAACCCTAAGGTCGAAATAATTTGCTTTAACTAATTTCTATTTTGGTGCCACGAGAGTTTGTTAATTGCCGGTTAAACAACACAAGGGTAAGCTCACCAACTTAATTCATAGGGGTAAGCTCACCAACTTAATTCATAGGTGTTCCAAAAAAAAATCATAGATAGGTGATCATATTCATGTATTCATGCATATTCATTCATCTAAACAAAAACGGGTACGATCTCGTCTTCCATTCATCCCTTTTACTAAACAAAAAATGGCTTGGTCCATCCCTTCAATCAAATAGCAACATAGACGGCCTCATCCCATAAAATAGGAATGACCTCGTCTCATCCCACTTTGACCCCCCAACCAAACCCAGCCGTTTTCACAGAATGAATTCGTTGTAGAGATATTGGTTAGCGGGAGTGTCGGGTACCCAAAACCAGGTACCCGCGATTACCCGCATAATCTCTCGACTATACCCAAATCACTAAGGACTGGGCCGGAGACCGTGGTCGTCCCCGAAGATAGCCATGGTCAAAGCCCAGCCCACGATGCGCGCCGCGGACTGCAACCAAGAGGCCGCGGAGGAAAAAGGAGGCCCGACTCCTCGACCCGTCTCCCGACCCCCAGGGGTCGGAAGAAATCTTCGCCTCGGCCGACCCCGGGCGCCCGACCCCAGCCTTCCGATCCTAGGGGTCGGGCTATCAAGGTCGGAGGTTGGCCGGTTGAGCGCCTTAAATGGCCGCAAGTGGATGTCCTTCGGCACAGTCCAAAGATGTGAATCGCAAGCCCCGCACGTCTTGTAGGGACGGTTGACAGCGGTCAAACCGCCTCGCCGCACAGTAACAGTGCGGGCCGTAAAGAAACAGAGATGCACAGTGCTCAAACAGGATCCGGACATCCCCGCCGCAGTCGAGCTGTAGCAGCCGGCGCCGCCCACTCCCGGAGGAGACGGCGTCGAGAACGGGCGCCCACGCCCGGAGGAGGCGGCGTCGAGGACGGACGCGCCCTTCCCTACGAGGCCCCCCACCTACATCGAACTAGTTTGACCAATTCTCTTTCTTTTTCTACTTTCCTCCACCCTTGTACAGTGAACCTTCCCTTGACAGATAAAAGGGGAAGCTTGATTCGCGGCTGGAGGACCGCAATTTCTTACCGCATTCTCATTTTTTCACTTCACACACACTCGTCGCGGCCTTGCAACGCACGCAAGGGCGAGCAACACTCACACTTAGAGACTTGGGAGCTCCTCCCTCTCTCGCAAGAGCTTGTAACCCCTACTACGAGCAACGCGAACCGAACCAACTCACTGGACGTAGGGCTTCGATCGCCCGAACCAGTATAATCCTTTGTGTCTTTCTCATCCTTTCCAATCAACCGCAGCGCGTAGTCTAAATTTACTCGTCGGCCAGATTTCCCAACGCCGACAGGGAGCATTACCGCGGGATGAATAGGTGAGGGAAGACATCACTCCATGACTCAAAACCAAATGAATATTTAGGTTCAGATGGTCCGCGGACGAACCCATTCCTCTAACCAATGAAGACACTAGCTAGAGTTCAATTTCTTTTCTCTCCTCCCCTTCCTTTATTTTTCCTATTTTCATCGTTTCATCGTACTTAAAGAAGTCTTCCCAGTCCTCCCCTCTCCTACTTAAGAAATAGGTAGGCATGGCAAATTTTTGGTCTGCCTCGCGAGGGTGTAAAACCAAACAAATCCTTGTAATCTATGTACATTCTTGCAGTTGATGCATGATGGGTGATGAAGAACAACAAAAAACCATGACCGTTAATTGGCAAGCAGGAGGTTATTATACCCCCCCCCCCCCCCCCCACCCACAAAAAAAAAAGTGAACCGCCGCTGTTAAGAAAAAGAATCATACCCACCACCCCGCCGCTCCTTGGTCCCCTTCTCTCTTCGCTCTAATTAGCCACTAGTGAGAAGAGGGAGCAGCGATCCATCCTCTAAAGTAGATCTAGTAGTCCAAATAAAATTTTATCTATTCCCTTCAGCAACCGAGGTGGCAATGACAAATTGTTTGGTGTTAGCCCCTACCCATCTCGTTTGGTTTCTGTCAGTCTTATCCTAAACGGGATTAGACGGTAAACGAGGGGCAACTATGTAGTTTATGCCCTGGGCGGACCTGTAAACGGTTGACCCGTCTACACGGTCAATAACGGAAAAAAAACATCATAAACGGTGTACACGGGACAGTGAGCAGACGGTATTAGTCGCCGTTCAGGCCGTTTTTTGGCGGCGTTTCGGCGATGGGAACAGACGAGCGGGAGCTTGGAGTGGGAATCCTTTTGGATTTTGGGCTCTTGGCAGGACATCGGGCGGGAGATGAAAGAAATCAGAGAGAGAGAGAGAGAGAGAGAGAGAGAGAGAGAGAGAGGGGGGGGGGGGGGGGGGAGGGCACCGCCGTCCAGCCTGCGCGCCCGCGCCCGCCATCCCCATCGGCTTCAGCAGCACCAGCCATGGATGTGAGACGGGGCGTGCAGAGAAGAGCAGAGGAGCGAGAGGGAAGAGGCGTGCGAGCGAGAAAGGAGGAGGTGCGACACAGAGCGGCGGCGGCGCTCCAAACTCCAAATAAATCGGTCAACTGGGGCTGCGTACGTGGTACAGACCTAGGGTAGACTTGTGGGCCGGCTAGTGGGCTGGGCCAAACACTCCCCCGTCCCATTTCCTCTTTTCTTTTTTTCTTTTTCTTTTTGCTTTCCTCCTACTTGCTTCTATTTTCCTTTGTATTATACTGCTACAGTGACAAACCGTCTAATCCATTTAAACGCCATCTAAACGTCGTCTAAACAGGCTAAACACTAAACCGGAGGTCACCGACTGTTCACCGTTTACCGTTTAGGAAAACATTGGTTTCTTCCATGCACGATGATACGATTGGCTATGGATTTTTGTGTCCATGGTGTTGTCATCAATGCTAAGGTAATGGCGGCCCTATTTGGAAAATGGTCCCCCGACTCTCTATTCATCTCAATAGTGTTCCATATGACACTGATGAACGGCTTGTGAGGAATGTTGCGTCGATGATTGGCAACGCATAAGCAGGTCTGGATCAGACTCGAGGTACAACCCTTTAGATGTTTCTTAAGTGTCTATAAAGATCCGTTCTCCGGTACAGACGACTAGTACGGTCTTAAAAGACCTATATGCGATTGGAGTTTGTTCAAATCTTGATGGTTGTGATGAAGGAGATCATAAAATTTGATTGTAATTTTTTTTTAGTCATGTTCAAATCTTGATGGTTATGATGAAGGAGATCATAAAATTTTATTGTAATTTTATTTTAGTCATGTTTGCTTTAATATAAATTAGATATAAGATGCCTTCCGCTTCTTGTCATAAAAAAAGGCACAAACATTTAACTGTGTGGTATGGTGGAACCATAATATGAGTTACACATGGAATAGGATGTGTGACTAGGATGGTGGAACCATAACCATGTGTGACTAGGATGACCACAAAGTGATGTCCATAGAAATAAAACCATAATTCATTGAAAGAAAAGGGGGATTACAAATCCAAAACAACTATGATGAATTCAGAAGTTCCATAAGATAATAATCTATGCATAGATTATATATGGAATGTACTAACTCTCTACTACCAGGCTGGAGATTATTCCTCACAATAACATTGAGTTGATCTACCTTTCATTTCAAACTAAAAACCATAATTAATCAGTTATCTCCACGTCGATCTGCGTATTGGCTTCCCTCTTTGATTGCACCGCAAACATTCCCAGGATGACAGACAAGTCGGAGTTAAAACTTCATATTTTTCTTCCTTGTTGCTTTGCTATGGGCGCTCATGTGGCCTCCATATGCCTGGTGTGTGAGGAAATTAGCGTCGCAAATCCTGCATATGTACCCACCTTTGACTCTTTTACTTGGAGAATCAAACCTCATAGCATTTGGGACGATACCATAAGGAGTTACACTTGGGGCATAAGGGTAAGCAGAGAATCCACCAAAACTAGGGCCATAAGGATCTTTATAGGATGTCGGTTCAACAAAAGGACGCTTGTAGGATGACGAATCAAATATTTGATTCTCCTGTTGCATGTACTTGAGAGAATATTGCTGAGATTCAAGAGGGAAACAAGAGCTCTGAGGTAGTGCATGAACCTGAGGGATAGGCCACGGGGTGCCTTGGAAAATGGGACCTGAATTCCCTTCATTGATACTAAGGTGGGTGTTAATAGTATCACTAGATTCTCCATGGATAAAAGATGTAACAGGTGGCGGCACCATAGAAAAGGCTTGCAACTGATTTGAGAAGTTTGAAAACTCACTTGCGGGGGAGATCAAGAACTTCTGTTGTGACGAGGCTTCCTGGTTCATAAGGCTTTCCATGAAACTTGCTGATTCAGAGATGTTAGCAGGTGGTGCAGTAGGCAGAACTGAAGGAATTCTTGGTGGTTGTGACGATGGTGGTGGCGGTGGTGGTGATGGTGTTGGTGGATGATACGACACTGCTAGTTCTACATCAGTGTTGTACTGAGACAAGGAATTCTCATAGGCTGGCATCATGTAAGGATTTTGTGGAGCACGGAAGTTTGATTGCACAAAAGTATGTGTTACAGGCACTCCTTTTGTTGCACCCCTAAGTGCTTTATGCAATGGAGAATTGTTAGGATCCATGGAGAGTTTGCTTCGGAAACTACGTACTATGAAAAGCAATGCAATTGTCCAAGGACATCGAAGGCTATTTATAAGGATTTCAAACCATTTTTTCGGATTGATCACGTAAATTATTTTGTTCATTTGATATCAAAAAGATACGACTATTAATCATTTTCATTAATTTGTTGCTTAAAACACAAATCATGAATTTGTATACTCCTTTTTACACAATCGCGCTAGATTTCCTTTTGGCGACTTTGACCTCCTTTACTCCAAAAGAATTTTTTTACCGTATCTACATAGATATGTAATATTGCGGGTCAATCTTCGTTCTTGCATAACATTGATTCGTCGACATATCTACCACGATATGTTGTGCGTTGACGAATGGATGTCATATTAGGGAACATGTGTCTCATTTTCATTCCAAATGGATAAGAATAAAATTCAAACCATTTGACATAACTGCAATCATTTTCCTGTAACGTAAAAAAATCAATATACAGAAGAGTGGAAATATCATCCATGCAATTCTCTAGGTTTTTCTTTGATTTTCTATCAGAACTATTGAAGGTGTAAACTTTTTCTGGAGTTGCAAAAGCATTTAAATTGATTTACGAAAACTAAATCTTGAAAAATATTGGTGATATTTTAACTAGAGTCATGTCACCCTCTCCTCAATACGGTCCACAAAATACCTCAATCAAGATGTCACACGCAAGTGACCATATTAGTTTCTGCGTTTCCCATCGAAACCTTGATCTGACATTGCTTGATATGCCAATGTTCCACTCCTAACATAGGATGTGGCTATGAATTGATCATATGAGCCATGATACATGCATGTGTATATATGGCAATGAAGTCTAGTGGTTCATGCATGTGTATCAGAGCTGATTAGAAATTATCCAATAGAGTAAATTAAGCTAGCGTAGCTCAGATGGTTTGATTTGTTGTGGTGGAACGGTAAGCTTCGTGACCATTGAAGCATGGAAACCCCAACGGTATGAATGTTTTGGTGAATGAGTGACAATATTATTTGTGACTAACATTTTTCATGTAAGATATATTCCATGGTCGCATTGGATTGATGATGGAGTGAAATAAACTTTTTCTCTATTGAATATCTCGATGATTGGTTGCCTCAATGACTTGGATCATGGACTTCATGGAGTTTGCGATTGAGGGGGCGGATCAAGGCAGGGCTGTCCAAGAGATTGTATAGGCCCTATGCGAAATTGTAATTGAGGCCCTAAGTGTTCTTTTTTTTTTGGCAGCATAAGATGGAGCACGAATTGAATATGTTGCTTAATCATATTGATGATCGTCACTTGAAAATACATCATTCTTATGTGTTCCTTTAAGAATTTTGTAACACTAGATTAACCAAATCAAACGATGCACTTAGTAGTGAAAGTAAGAAAGGTGCAGAGAGTAGAGTGATTTGGACCACGGTCCATGGAGAGACCACGTTGGGAGCAGGGCGCACAGCGAAAGGAAGGGACTCAAGGGCAGGTCGATGGTGGCGCAGCCGCGTAGAGTACAAACGCCGACTATCGAGTTTGGACATGCGTCATAGCAGCATCACAATCATCAATCTCCAATCGAGAAAGTAAAAAGTCCAAATGTCGACAAAGGGCATATGAATGATCACAGAAAAACACACTGTGCCGCATAGATGCTTGGGCATGCAACGAATAGCCCATCTTGGACTGAATATACATAGAAGAACCTGTGCTATTTGGGACCCAAGAATCCGAGGGCCCTCTGCCATCACACCATCTGCACATGCCTTAGGACGAGCATGGATCAAGGCTAAATACATGCTAACTAATAAGTGTATGTGATCACTTGTTGTATATGTAGGCTTGAGTTCATAGTAAAAATTGGACTAGCAAAGACCCCCCGCTTCGAAGGAGAAGCACCTTCTGTGAATAATAATCCTCCTAGAAGCCAAAGCATTTCGTCAGACTTCCGTCAAGAGAAAAATAATACGTATTCATTTGATCTTTATCCTTGTGCAGTCACTACAATTGATAGGTTTATTTTACTTGCTTAAAGTGAAGCACTAGACAAAGCCTTATTGCCCTTTTTTTAGTGACCTGCTCCCCCACCCCCTCTTCTTGGTGTTTGGATTCTTTCAGGAACCAACCCACCCCGATTGAAATATAATATTTGTGATGAGTGTTGCATTTACCGCTAAATATTCTTTTAGAGGGAGACAACATCTCAGTTGCCAACCAGACGTTTGTGATGACTTTGTGAATCTCAAGATTAGCTGAAACTATCTCATCAGTATTGTATTTTCTGTAGAAAGTATAGGGGTAATAATTGTATTTGGGAAATGGACCCTACGTCATGCATTGAATTCTAAATCTTTTGGTGTACATCTCAACTATTTCAATCTATTATTTGTTATGTAAAGCTGCAGTGGGCCGACTCAGTGATTTTTTTTTGTTGAAACACAGTACAGACTCTCACAGGAAGTCGAACCCATGACCTGAGATGCTACTGAAACTCATATAACCACTAGGTTACAACCTCTTTTTCTTTTTTTGCGATTACTAGACTAGATTACAGGCTCTTTCGTAGACCACTGAAACTTAATGGAACAAAAAAGATTACTAGCTAGGTATACAACGCAAATATGTTAAACCGACATTTTGAATTTTACAGGTTGAACCATGTCCCATTGAAGTTACATTAATCTATAAATTGAAATCCCGAAGCTTCAGATTAAATGTGCTCCGGACTTTCTTTTTTCACGAACACACAAGAAAGTTTCATACCATTGCATAGAAGAAGAGAAGTAAACAACTGACCCCAACACTAAAGTTATATCCACGCCTTTCGGAAAAAAAAAAAAAAAGGGTTATATCAACGCCTTTGACATTGTTCGCAATCACCCAACAACGCCTAGAGGCACTTAGGGAACCGTGTGGCGGCAGCAATGAGCGCGATAGCCCCTTAAGCTGAAATCATTAAAAATTATTATTGTTTCTCAGTAACTTATCAATTAATTCCACTTAGCACGAAATAACATGTAGCCTAGTGGTTATGAGCCACAATAGCACCTTAGGTCTTAGTTTCTGACTCCTCATAAGAGCGAATTTTCTAAGATTTTATGATGTTATGCTTTCAGCGGTAGGCGACGTGACCGTCGACAGTGAAGCTCGAATGGTGACTTCGTCAATATCAAAGATGCTCATGTAAGAATACGGTTGGCGTATATACATTCATAAGGGTGAATATGAATGCGTTGTGAGTGTCCGAATATGAATGGAATATTTTCCATTATTGCATCAACATGGTCCCTAGTACAACAATTTGACCAGTAATACTAGAAACTATATCATTTTATATAGATAGTTAGATCATACACATAAATGCTTCTGTGATGAATCTAACAAGATTGATTTGAGCAACACTTAAGTTGACTCAGGTGAAAGATAACTATTAAGCTTAGATATATAAAATTATTCAAAAGACACGACTGTAACAACTTGTTTTACTTGTGAAAGGGGTCTTGGTCTAGCGGTTAAGGCATCCGAGTAACACTTTTGAGGTCCTGGGTTCGACTCCCTGTGGGAGCGAATTTTCTAGGATTTAACGACTTTGTGCTTTCAGCGGTAGGCGACGTGGCCGTCGACAGCGAGGCGCCAGTGGTGACTTCGTCAATCTTGAGGATTTGCCGGCTCAGTCTTCGAAGATGCTCATAGGGGTAGGGTTTGCGTATGTGCGTTCATAGGAGTGTGCGTGCGTTGTGAGTGTCTGCGTTGTACTATGTAATCAAAAAAAAATCTAGTTTTAAACAACAAATTAAGCTCATGTGGAAGTAATGGGGAAATGTCATTACGGCCAATTAAATTGAACATCTCTTATTCTTCCTTACAATCGATGAATGAAATAATAATATTATAACAAAATAATAATTAGACGATCGTATGTTTCTTCAACTACATATAGCTATGTCAGCATCCTGTGATGCATGCACAGTGGAGGCTGGAAGGAATGAATGAATAATACTGGTTCTTTAGCTACCATTAGTCGATGTACGTGTGTATGGTTGAGGGGTCACTTGTCACGACTCAATTAAACCACCGCGGCCGCCTGATCCACCATTGCCACGAACCCACGGCCACGCGCCACCACCGCCGCTGCCTTCCCCAGCTGTCTACCGCACAACTCCGCTGCCGTGCCGGAGCCCGCCACCTCCTTGGTTGCCGCCGGCGCGACGAAACCACCGTTGTCCGTCTCGCCACGCAGAAATGCGGCCACGACGCTCGTCGCGGGCCCGGCAACGTCCGCCTCCCACGCGGCTCGCTCGGCGCCGGGGTCGACTTTCTTGACCCCGGCGACCTTGAGCGAGAGCGCGGCGGTGACGTCGAGGCGGCGGAGGCTCCAGCCCGGCAGCGTCTGCAGGCGGTGGATCTTGCGCAGCTGCCGGCACGCCAGCGTGCACGTGTTCGCCTTGATCCTGGCCACGCCCGCCGCGAGAACCCGCACGCGCAGCTGTTCGTCGCCATCGAACGCGCCCGCGGTTTCCAGCCGGAAGTAAGTGTCCATCTCCGGCACGCCGATGGATTTATAGATGCCCCGGGAGTAATCGCCGTTGGGGCGGAAGAATTCCCGCGTCTCGTCCACGAGCCCCTGCTCCAGCATGCAGTCCACGCGCTGGCCGATGTACCGGCGCAGCACGGGGAGGTCGGCGTCCACCCAGAGGAAGCAGCACTCGTAGCGCCGCCGGAATCGGGTGGAATCCAGCAACGCCTCGAGGTACCTGTTGGATCCGCCGGCGATGACCGGGACGCGGCCCCGGGACAGGACCGACTCCACGGCGCGCGCGGCGTCGCGGCAGAAGTCGGCCGCCGAGTAGTCCGCGTCGGGGCGCACGCCGCCGATCAGGTGGTGCGGCACGCCGCGGCGCTCGTCCGCCGTCACCTTGTTGGTGACGACGTCGAGGCCGTCGTGGACCTGGATCTTGTCGGAGTTGATCACCTCGCCGCCGAACCGCAGCGCCAGGTCCACTGCCAGCTTCGACTTGCCCGTGGCCGTGGCGCCCATCACCACCACCACCATCCCCTTGCCCTTGCCGCCGCGCATCGCCGCAGTGACCTCCATGCGTGCGTGCGTGCACAATCCTTCACTTCGCTTGCTCTGCAGTTGTGCAGTTGTGCTGCTTGCTGCGAGGCGAGAGACAGAGATAATGAACAAGGGATCGGTGGTGGCTCTGCTTATATAGGCGTCGTGCATGCATGCAGTCGCCATCCTCAACCTCCATTTCTCCGTGTCCGGACGTCACTACTAGAACGAGAGAAAAGAAAACGCGCGCTGAGCTCATCACTGGAATTATCGTGGTCTCCTCTCTGCCAGGCTGTACAATGCATGAGCCCTTCGATCGGTCCAGATAGCGAAACGAAAACCTGCAGATCGACGCGTCTTCCTTACCGATCGACTTGTCTTATCCGTGCGATTGTTGCTTAGGTTACAATTCATGTACTTTTCAAGTATTAGTACAGTTTCTGGTGTATACATGTCAACTGTGTGACGGTCTATATATCGTGGAGTGGCCTTTCTGTGTTGCTGCTAGCTACCGGGAAGCAGCTTTGGTTACTACTGTAGCCGAGAGAAATTTGGGGCAGGGAGGTGCTGACAACGGAGCAGTCCCCCGTGCAAAGCGACAGTTTTGAAATTTAATATACATTTCGTCACGCACCCGGTCTAGAACTCAGTTGAATTGAAACGTTCCAGAGTGTATACTTGGTCGCACGTAGACAGGTGTAAACCCATGAGTCAACCTTGAGGGGTGAAAACGCAAGGAAGGCTAGTGTCAACTCTCTCTTTTTTTGGTTAAGCACATAGTAAACATTTACGTATATGTATGGATTTCACCAGGCCATGCATACTCATCCCAGCCTAGCTTTACTTGGGGCAGTGGGCACGGAGATGGTGTGAAAACGCAAGCAATTTCGAATGTATACACGGATCGGGTCCGGGCTCTGGAATTTCACCTCTTTAGCTTGGCTTGCTTGCCGGGTCATGTACGTGGGAGACAACAGCTACCGCAAACTTTTCTAGACCCCCAATTTGTAGTTACATGCTGATGACTGGAGTTGACTGTTCATTTTTCTTCAGCACAGACCGACCATTTACAAAGGTAGAGGATCTCAACTCACACAAACCGGCAAGTCTAGTTGTGGTTTCGGGGTGCTAACTGCTAACTCGTTATTGACAACATGCTTCGACCATGGATTCACTTGTTCTTGATCTCACTTCCAAAAATGATAATGTACAGGCCGGATTAATAGATCCGCTCTTGTTTCTCTTAACAAGCATATCATCATTCAAGAAGGCATGTACAGATAGAAGAGTTTTTTTTTTTTTTTTGAGCTAGTAAGAAAACTTCCTCAAAACTACGTTCTGTAAAACTGTATAAGAAAAATCTCGTGATGGGATGGGTGTTTTCAGTAGAAAATTTTGATAGCTATGCAACTGAAGACACACTCGGAGAGTATTTATCTGATTTATGGATCATCGTTCTTGAATAAAATGCACATGGTATCTAAAGATGAACTCGGCGGGAGTAAGAGAGCGTGCACATCTTTCAATTAGTAATTTGGTAGAGTATAACTCTTTTCAACGTTAAGGATTGATGCAGGACCACCGCAAAAAAAAAAAGGATTGATGCAGGTAAAATGGGCCAGGCAACAATGATATATCTCACAGAAACATATGCTATGTGTAAAGTGAGAGGATAAAATTCTTTCACTCACCTGAACGCGAAGAGATGCCGAGCAACAAGGGAGCTACTGATTTGATGTTGCTGATCTTACGTCTGCTTGCCCCGTGGACTCTCTTTGTAGTTGTGGCTAATGGAACTCTCTCTGGCATTTTATAGATCACCTGTCATGCATGCTAGGCAAGGTCGATTCTTAGCACCGTCATGTCTTTGTAAAATAACGAAAACAAACTCTACTTGCATGCGTCTAATTAAAAAATTGATACACGAAAGTCAGAAGAACCAGACACTGTCACTCACACTTATACAGGTGGGCTCAGGCGCTCAGCATACGAAATGTAGAACATTAGAAAAGCCACCGTAGTGGAAGAGGTGGGGATAAAGGTGCGTATATCAGAAGCTTGTTTATTTCTTCTTTCAAATGATGAGAAACTTGTTTATTTCCACTTATTATAAATTTGTTTCATAATGACACATAGAGGTACATGCCAAAATATGGAACTAAAGAATGCTTAGCTAGTTAGCTAGCTTTGTCGGTTTAGTCTGAAGTGGCTGCTAATGTGGTAGCGATAGTGACGTCGATATTCAGTTTCAAACTCGGTCCATATACGGATGTCGCATTAGATTTTGCGGTGACATTACTACATTTTCCATATGTGAAAAAGGCCGCGTCTTTCCGACGATGCAACTGCAGGCGAGAGGAAAACCAAACCCGTGGGCTTCACGAGGGAAAAAAAAGGGTGTGACCATCCATCACCGACGACTCCTCGCCGGCGGTGGCTTTCCCCGCCGGCCGGCCGGTGTGCGGTGTCGGCCTGTTTCCTCGTGACAATTTGTCAAGCAAAACTTTATTTTGGAACCAAGAAGTCATGAAAAGCCTTTTTCTTGAGAATTAATAAAAGGATGCTCCGACATTCTCACCTCAGTTGCTAGTACTTTATGAATAGTTTACATGCTGCGAGCCTGCGACCGTGTTGACTCTGCTGCGTGTCGTCGCGATCCTAACACCGCCGAACTGATCCATTCATGTTTGCTTCCCATAATGTGTGCTTTGCAGATTACAGAGAGGGATCACACGTGTCTGTCCTTTTCTTTATTATTGACCGATGTGTATCACTTGTTTTTGTTATTTTATTCTTCTTTCCTAGAATGTCTTGTGTGCCATGTGTATGTAGGTGACGTACCTATGAGCTGTAAACAGTGTGCACCGTCCCTCGCAAAAAAAAAAAAATAGTGTGCACCGTCTGCGTTGAAGATGTATAAAGCCCTTTTCTTTTCCGGGAGAGAAATTGGTGTTGATGTATAAAAGCTTTTTTTTTCCTTTTTCTGAAGAGAAATTGGAGATGCTAGGTGCTCCGTCTCCGTTGCGTGTTATACTGGGCAAAGCAGCAGGTGGTCATGCCATGTGTTCACATACAGAAACTCATATATTTTTATTAGGAGGAATTTTCGTGAAAGCTTTCCTTGCTCTATTTTTTGGGGATATTGCTCTGTTATAAACTCATCGAATTAATGACCCTAATACGCCACGGAACTCCAGCTGGCCACCGATGGCAGATCTCAAATACTCTGTTCCTACCGATGGTTACCGGCCACTTACTCTGCAAGAGCAATGGCTGCTCGTTGGTCGGCATGTCTCCGTTCACAATACCCATAACGTCATAAGCACAAGAAACATGAAAGCCACCAACAGTAAAACATCATCCACAATTCACTATTACACGTCTTCACAAAGAAAAGGAAAAGAGCAGACAGCAACTTTTATTGGATGAATCATACATACATTTACTACCAGTTAAGCGCACACTGCTGTTCAAGAATCGAAGCATCAAAACCATATCGCAGTATAATCTTCATTCCAAACCAATTTCACCTGCTGCGTAGGGAATGGCGTATATCTGGAATTCATACCGATTAGATACAGTCCAGCTTGATTTTTAGAGGATATAACATGCAGTCATGACTCGTGAGGCTGCACAATCTCCCTTACATGCTTCTAGCCTTCTACACCTATAATATTAGTTCTGCACAGGTTGCATTTCCCGTTCCTGCGCCACTGCACAGAAATAGAGGTTTGACAAATGACAAGTGAGATTGGGCCAACTATTGTTGGATTTCTGACAGATTAAGAAGCGGCCATGAATGTCTTATGAAAGGCCAACAAAGTTTTAACAAAGGAGTGCATCTTTATTTTATTTTCTATTCATTTATACAGTCAGTTGGTAGCTCATAGATGTACAAGAAGATAAAGAAAACTGAATGATTAACAACTGTGTTGTGATTCAAATTTCAAGTATACTATCCCACCATTCTCATCATCTTGGAGATTTCATGATACGAGCATCTCCAATAGTTATGTAAAAAAACAGTTCCTAAATACTGATTTAGGGAGTTTCGAAAAAGCTATTGGGAGTTAAAAAAAAAATACCTCTT
This sequence comes from Eragrostis curvula, assembly GCA_007726485.1. Taxonomy (NCBI): domain Eukaryota; kingdom Viridiplantae; phylum Streptophyta; class Magnoliopsida; order Poales; family Poaceae; genus Eragrostis; species Eragrostis curvula. The sequence continues at coordinate 768,525 of RWGY01000026.1, forward strand.
CCAACCATTCCTAATATTTGGTTTCCAAATAATTTCAAATGTGTTCATGTCACTGTTTTTTAGCCTTGCGGTTGTTTTCGTTGGCTTGGATATTTTCCTGTCACACGCAATTCCTGACGAGATGCGGCGACGCTGTGCTTAGCGAGTCACCTCGAACCTCATCGTTACCGGCCAAGATCTGATCACCCGACCTCACATTCGGCGGCGGCGGCTCGCAGAATGAAGGAATATCTTCCTGTAGATCAAAGCATGCGACAGCAGCCATGCTGCACCTCCCCCGAGCATGGCAGCTATACACACACACGCATGCCTCCGTCTAAGAGCAAATCAAATTTTATGCGCACAGCGGCTTCCTGCAGACCATAGCTTATTTTATTGCTGCTCACAATGCACATAAAAAAATCCTGCCGCTGCGTCGTCCGATTTTGCCGCGGGAACTAGTAGTGGATGGTTTGGGATTCCCGAAACCATCAACAAATGTAGAGATGGAATAGGGAAAAATCAGGAGAAGTTAAATATGGGGAGCACATTTAGAGAACTGTTGGAGAGAGTTTTTGTTGATTACTCTCTAAATTAAGGGTTGAGCATTATTTTTACATAACTGTTGGAGATGCTCTAAGAGATTAGTAGACAAGAGTGTCCATAGCAAAGGAGAATATGCATGCTTAGAATGCAATATAAACACAAAAAACTTCATGAAGCAAGATACAGACGTTAATTGAACATATGAACCAAGCAGGATAATAACAGCAATTTGTGTTTTACCTTGCAGGGATTTCTCAAAGTTCTCCAGCTGAGAAATAAATCCTTCATTAGGACCCACTTGAGGTCGTTTGCTTCTAACTAGTGACAATGCACTCTCTAGGCTCATTTGATGCTTCTTCATGAGATATGCAACAACTATCGTGACACTGAGCATTTAGAGAGAGTTCAGTTAGTATGATAATGGTAAATAAAATTTCTTATGAATAAAAATATTCTATGTGAAATACCAATAGGTTAAGGAACATGTTATTTCATCCTTAATGCAAGAAATGAGTCCTTACTGAAATGGAATACAGTTGACCTTAGTAGACAATCGATTATATTTTTTCATAAATAAACTCAAGAAAGGCAAAGCAACAAATAATATTCTGCTAATAGTAGCAAAGACATAATCAGACTAAATAGTAAGTATAAAATGATAGATGGAAAGCATTGTAAATGTGCAGGTCATTCCATGTAGCCTGTAAGATCTCTCGTTATTAAACTGTAAATATCCAGGTATAGTAGATACTCCGTATTAAGATGCATAATACAGCCTTTAGGTTGGCTGTTATTGATTTCTTGTGAGTGTCTCTTTTTTTTCCCCCGAACATGCTGAAGAATTGTGTGTCACTGTCAACGGTACCAAAACTACCAACCTCATTAATCAGACTGAATAACTTAGTGAATGGATATGAACTGATCACAAGAGAATAGTTTGATTATTTCAGTGCTTGCAAAAGTGTTGGTAAAATTGCTACTATTAATGTTTCAGATATGGAACATGATCTGCTGGAGGCAAATCATGATCAGGATGAGGAAGTTATGCTGGACGCAAATCATGATCAAGATAAGGAACTTTTCAGGTGCTACATGAAATACGGCAGCACCACACCTAGCCATTTCTTGCTTTGTGTGTTTTAGACTTGAGGCATTATTGTCAGCATCACACAAATATATCAGCCCCTTTCCTTCAACCTGTTTCACTTGTATCTCAAGATGCAAACAAGAGAAGCACAACTCATTTGAAATTATGAGTGGCTGCTAACATAAAAGACAATCCGAAATGAATGAAGGTAAATAACTAGTAAACAAAAACAAAAATCAAGAGATCACCTCCTCGACCGCCCAGCAAAGCAATGGACTAACACATTGCCTCCAGTGGTTATAGCTTCATCTATGAAACTAAAGCATTCATCGAAGTGCTTTGACAAATCAGTGTCTGGGCTGTCAAGTACTGCATTGACGAGGGGGAAAAAAAGCATTTCTTAGTAGTGCATTGGAGCTTGGTATAAAAGCAATGAACCAATAAAGGTGGAGCGAAGTGAATGGAGATTGATAAAAGCATAAGAAACTAAATAATAACTGGAATGTAAGAAAAATGCATATTTAATTTTTATTTCATAAAACTATACATTTCAAACCAAAAGAACCCTAATCTGTCATATTCGATGAAAACAGGCAGGGCAGGACCTCTGCATGTCATTAGCATAGAAATGAGCATTTTCAATGTGGGCCAGAAGTATCATGATGTGACTTGTGACAAAGGCCGTGAACGATGTGGGCCAGGTTGAGTAAATTTAGTAAACTTCGCATTAGTCAACAAGACTGAAACAGAATCTGCATAATTTTTAATTTCACAAAACATATGTTGCAAAATATTTAATAAACAAGCTGGAGAAATGGCATCGCAATTGGCTATGGTAGCACGGTTGGATTTTTTGAAGAGTTAAGATGGTCAACTTATTTCACTCCTCTGGATCAATGTATCCTGTAATCCAATCTACTCCCTCCGGTTTTAAATTGTTGACGTTTGACCATTTTTTAGTTATGTTTGACCATTCGTCTTATTCAAAATATTTTAAAAATTATCACAAATTTTGTTCTAATTAGTTTTATCACTAAAGGAAATTTGATTGTAACTTATAATTTTGCATATTTAAGCTAATATTTTGAATAAGACGAACGGTCAAACATAACTCAAAAATAGTCAAACGTCAACAATTTAAAACCGGAGGGAGTATGATTTTTCACTAGTTTACTGCTGTACCTGTACGAACTGGACACATTTCTCACATTTGAGTACAAAATAATGGGTAGAATGGTAAGTAATTATGACTCATGAATGGAACTAGCTGCAACTCATCCACATAATGGGCATATCACCAAGATAAGCATTGCCTGGTGCTCGAGGAGGTGATCCGATCTGATCTGATCATTGTGCATGCTTTACAACTATCATTGAAACAAGGAACGGAACAAAGATCCAAATGCTCCCACCACAGTTAGCAAAAGTGAGGGATGTGTCACGAGTAACTCACGCATGCTTTACAACTAGCAAAAGTGAGGGACATTACCAGGGTATTTAAAGCGGAAGGTATAGGTATATATATCAATATTGCTACTGACAATATTAGTGAAGAATTAGAATAATTAAGGGAGGAAATATTACCCTCAATCTTCTTGTAATTGAATTCAGCTGGAAAGGATGGGTTCAGTGATCTGGCAACGATCAAGACATGGGTGATGTTCAAGCTCTTCAGAGCCTCCTTGTTCAGCGCAGCCCCGACAGATCCCAAATAGAGGCCCTACATGTTGCGATAAGACATCGTCTATTAAACATATGCCAGAATTTTAACAGAATCACTTTCGTTTATGAATTTGAAATTAATATGGGTAAGGAACAGAAGCATTTCTCCCATTCGAGAACAGGCGCTGAAACAAAATTTGGCATCAATGGTGCACTCTAATCCTCTGCCCAAACCAAGAACCAAAAGGCGATCGGCGTTACCCCGGATCCAATCTTCCGAATTCGAGACGACATTAAGGAAAACTCTTGTAAACGTGAGGCGCCGTCTCAACACGAGAATCGATCAGGTCGCACCCAACGAGATTGTCTGTCCATCGCGCCTAATCGCAATCACAGGAGCGCGTAGGAGCACCAGAGCAAAGCGACGAATCGGGAAACCGGATCGAGAGAGGGAGGAGCGGAAGAAAGATCGAACCTGGTCGATGGGGCAGGGCGTGTTGTCGGCCTTGCGATACCGGGCGGCGCAGAAGCCCTGCATCAGCGCCATGAGCACCCGGGACTGCTGCTGCTCATAGTCGTCGCCCCCGCGCTCATCCCGCTCCGGCGCCTCCGGGGTCGACATGGCTTCCCCTCTCTCCTCGGCGATGATTGCTGCAGACCAAACAGCGGGGTGAGAGGAGTGGTAGCGAGGAGAACAGGACCGGGGAATCGCTGCCTCCGTGCCAAAGACGTGTGGTGGGCCCCATTTTCTTTCTTTTCTTCTCGCGCTATCAGGTCCAGTCAGTAATTGACGGAGTTTGATAATGGGAATATGGGATAAATGATTCGGCTAGTAAATTCACAAAAATACAGACTCTTTGTCAATACTATCACAAACTGCATAAACTACAGATTTAGTGTATACTTGTAGCGCAAAACTACAAATCCAAATACTCCCTCCGTCTCTTTATGTAAGGGATCGGGGAGTTTTTCAAAAAAAACAGCAGACGAGTGTAAAGACAGTTATGCCCCTCATGACTTGCCCCCGAGCTCCGCCCGATGAGGAGCTCCGCGGCCGCCGAGCTTGCCCCCGCGCAGTCCGCCCGAGCTCTTGCGGCCATGGCGGCGGCCAAGCTCTTAGCCAGTGTTTCGGCCCTGGTCGCAGGCAGCCCAAGCTCGCCCCGACCTGCCTACTCACCGGCCCAGACGCCGCGTCAGCCTGCCCGGGCTCGCCCTCGACGCAGCCAACGCGAGCTGCCACCACAGCAATCCGCCCGAGCTCGTCGACCTCGAGCTGCTCCCGCGCGCGGCCAACGGCGCGGTCAAGCTCACTGGGCGCCGGCCACACCTCGCCGGAGCACGAGACGTGCCCCACCGCCCCGCCTGAGCTTCGGGGAAGGCGCTGCGGCCGGCTCCCCGTGGGCCCCGTGATCCTCCATCACGCCGGCTCCTCCGTAGGCGTTGCGGTGGCGCCGAAGATGCGGCAGGGAGCGGAGCAGGGCGGCGTGCGGGGGGTGAGATGCGGGAGCGCTCCGGCTTGGGATCGAGAGGATAAGGGTCGATTATGTGGTTGGGGATTTTTTTTTTCCGTAAGCGTGGGGCCCACTACCTCTTCAATCCCTTACATTAAGGGACAAGTATGAATCCCTCCGATCCATAAAAAGCCCGACACACCGATCCGGATTCCCCGAATCCCGCAGTCTTACCCTATCTGAATGTCGGGTTTTTCATCCAACCCCACCTGAGCCGGACTGATCAAGTTTGGTTGGTGCCCTCATCGATTTGCCTGAGTGCTTGCCTGATGTTAGCGTGTTTGGTTGGTGTCCTGAGAATCTGCCTGCTCAGGCAGGCATGTGCTCAGGTGAGTCATCAGGCTCAGGCACACAATTTCGCGCCTGAGCTAACGCTTCCCGCAGCATCCTCCGCGCAAGGTCCTCCTTCTCCCTTCCCCACTCGGAAACTGCTATTCTCCGTCCCCTCTTACTAGCAGCAGCGGCTGCCACCTAGTGGCGAAGCTAGAGAAATAACAAGGGGTGCAATACTACACAATATATAGAGAAATACATAATATTGTTGCTTGTGGGTGCATAAAAATGTGTTTTTGGGTGCATATATGGCCAAAATCTATCAACTCTCACTAATTTTCAGATTTTTTGGGTGCATCTGCACTCAGAGGGCACAATGTAGCTTCGCCCCTGCTGCCACCCCGGCAGTACCCCGCGGCTCGCGCACCGCCGCCTCCTCCGCGCGCGCCTCCCCGTCCCGCACTCGGACAGCCGCCTCCGGCGCTCACAATTCCTCCGGGATCCGACCCCCGTGGCTCCACATCCCCCGTGCTGGAGACGCCGCCTCGGGCCTCGAAGCTCATGCCCCCCAGCGCTAGAGCCGTCGCCACAGGCCCCGCGCTTGCACCACCTCTTCGCGCACGGGCCGCCGCCTCCGACCAGCAGCCAAGGCGATTCGGAATTCCTTCCGGTCATGTCATCCTAACTCACCAGAACACCTCCTCCATCTCTTCTCGTCGTGGATCAGCAACAAAGCTCTCCGGATTTGTGATTTTCCTCATCGTCGACCACCACAAGTTTCACTTGACTCGTTGCTCAACCTGGTCCCAAGCTTATTGGCCTGGTGCTGCTACCTCTGGCAAGTCCTTGTCGCATTCTGGTTCCGTTTGAATGGTCTCCAGCAGCGACGTTGCCGGAGACTCGCCGTCGGCGAGCTTGAAGCTCCGATGTGGCGGAGGCACAAACACTTCTGCTCTCGTTTTTGTTGTACAGAAAGCGTAATATTGTGAATACGTTTTTTTCTCAGGCACGGGCACCATCCAAACACCGGAACTTCCATGTGCCTGACCAGGCGAGTAGCTCATGCCTGATCAGGCATCGATTTTGCTCGGGCAGGTTGTTCAGGGCAGCAACCAAACTAGGGCCATAGTGACCGGCGTTTTTTAGCTATGCATCACACACCTCATGTTTGCAAAACTGTATATTTAGTGTGATACATTGACTCCTTCAAATTTGTAGTTTTGTGACAATCTTGACAAAAAAGAAATATATTTTTATGAAATTTACACAGAATTTGTGAAAACGTAATTTGCAGTTTTATGATGCAAAAAGCGAACCCGTCTGTGTGAGCTTTCCAGGCTATCGTCGTCCCAGCTCACGGAAGCCGCCTGCTTCCAATGTTAAATGTCAGTCTACGAGGTTGCCATATTACAGGATGACAATGGGTACTCAATAATAGGTAAATACCTTATTTAGAGCATCTCCAAAAGATTCTCTATATCTTTTCTAATTTACACGAATAGAGATTTTGTTAAAGAAACACCCTCCGACAGCTTCTTCAATTAGATATTCAAATATAGATATCCTCTATTCCGGATTTCTAACTAGCCAAAGATGGAGAACGCGAATGGCTCAGTAAACTGCCCACAAGGTATAGAAAAATTGTTGGAGAGTAAAAAAAATATAGAGAATGATTTTTAAGCAAATGACTCTAAACGATGATTTAGAAAATGAGATTTAGAAAAGCTCTTGGAGATGCTCTTAGAGGTGGGTATGATTCGTATTTTGTAAGGATATGAAAATAGATAAGGACTTACACCCATCGGGTATAACTTTTCTTGTCAGGTATGGGTTTGGCATGCAAAACCCGTGGGTATTTTACCCATTCCCATCGCAGGTGCAACGGCGATAACAACATTACAAAGTCCGACCATCATCTACTCGTTTCAAACAGGTGCGGATTGGTGGTCCACATTGGCCCGCCTGGGACATACGTGGCACTGAACATGTAAAAGCTGATACATCCATTCCAGAGTAACACACGTCACGCTTACAATCCGAGATATAGTTTTCATGGCATGTTTGAGCGCGCACACACACACTACACGATCAAAGGAAACAGGAAATGAGTGCACCAGTCATACTAAAAGGAAATAGAAAGTAATACAGCTCACGAAGAGTAGCTAGAAAACCAAAAGCCAGCATAATAATATGCATCACACTTGCTCGCGGAATCGGGAAAGCGAAAGTCTTGAAAACCGACAGTGTCTCATCATATATGCCCTCCCTTATGACATGGTGGAGAAAAGCTCAGTACCTTCTCCTGGGAGGGCTCCTTGATCTGCATAAATTATCACATTAAGCACTAGATGTGGCAACGACCAAAATAGCATCAGGGATTGGAAAAACAAGGGCATACGTCAGTATACAAGCCATGAGTAAATTTATAACAGAATGTGACTGCTATAATTATCAGGACATGGAACCTGCCGCCTTGACAAGTTAAAAGCAATTATACACATATTCTGTAAAAGAACTAACTAAACAACAGAGTTTATTCATTCATTTTTTACAGAAAGCTTATAAGCTTCAAGTGGCCCCATAGCTCATACACATAAATTTGCCACAAGAAGGGCACACTATCACAATGATGGGAATATATCTGGTGCATTCGCACTTTGGGTACAATGACCAATAACTTCTGTTTAGGTGCTAATTCAACAAAAAAATAATTCAGAACATATTGAGTGCAAAAATGCGTTACAAACTATACATTGGGATATTTATAATACAATCATACTATTCTTTTATGAAAAATTACTATTCACATCAACTTATATTTTTCCATGTAAGCTCATTATGAGTTTGAAGGTGAAATTTTCAGGATAAAATATATAACAAGGTGCAGGCTACACTAGGTCCATCTTATAGAATTTTCCATGTGGATTTGGTGTCCGAACCAAAAGTTGATTGCACATAAATGGCCAATTGTAGTTGATAGGTTGCGATCGAAGTCATACCTCCTGCGAACATTTCTTCGCTTGGCAGGGCCACTACTAAAGGCCCAGTCAACATTTATTATCTGTGTAACAAGCTCAGTCCCGTCCATCGCTTTTATTGCAGCCTGGGCTTCCTCAAAGTTCTCATACTCAATCAGAGCATATCCCTGCATAAGAGTCAGGGCAAACACTTAAAACATCAGACATCTTCTTTCCTGTGTAACTTGTCAAATTAGAAGGCGTGCATACAGATTTAAGTGAATCTACTTTTCATGTATTTCCTGTTCAAAAGCACCAGTGAACTTAATGTTGTCTCCAGACTCATCTCATAGGCTCATAGCATAGTACAGATACTGATAAAATTAAGTAAGCAACGTCTTCCATAGAGCTATTCACAGTATTGCTTCGCAGAACAATGTCTTCCATAGAGCTTGAGACTCCAACTTAACAGAATCTAGAACCAGTACATGTCAACATTTCACATAAGATAGTAGGGTTACTAAGTGAACAGGATCATTGTGAAATATGGAGCACAATCAAATTAAGCCTTAGAGTACACTAATTTTTTGTTTATGTTGTGCATGCAAAACATCAAACACGATCAAATTAGTACCCTAAAGCATTTACTCTTTCATCCAAGGGAATAATGGGCATCTCAGAGATTACCAAATAGAATCTACGCTTCGGGTATTTTTTTTACTAGGTTTTTAGCAACGTAACACCTATCACTCTATCAGATTACTTTATTATAATTACCAAGTCCAATGCTTTGAGTAATTCCATTCCTTCTTATAACCGTCATAAAGAGACAACGATCAAAACATCTTACATGAAGCTTGTAGTCTAGCTTTAGGTTCTAAAAGCAAAAATGTAAGGCAGTTCATGAACTGCTTGCAAAAAAGAGATAACATAAAACATAGAGAGATTGCATATTCACCAACAAAACAAAGAAATAGCATAATACACAGAGAGAATAACTACTTGTATTGCCTGTAAAACCTTTTTACATTCCCAAATATTACTTAGATTTTCATGTTTTATGGATGAGAGAAGCAGGGACATCCAAACACGCAATAGATATGAGTAAAACCTACCTTGACAAACCCAGTACGGCGATCTAAATTCAAATGCAGGTTCTTGACCTGCCCAAACTCCCGAAAAGCATTATGGAGATCATCTTCCTGTGCTTCTTCATGAACTCCAGTTACCAAAATAATCCACCCCTCAATAGCTGCAAACACAAAAGCAAGAGTTCAACACACGAAATAGATTGTTCATAGGTAAACGTTGTTGGCTAAACAGGAAATCCTCTCAACTCTCAACTCACAAGAACACACGAAAACACAAGCGATTTGGTGCTGTGATGAAGCTGCAGCTTTTCTCGGTTTCTCTCTCTTTATTATATATATGGGAAACAAACTAGATCATAGCTCCGATAGAGCCGGATCAGGCCGGAGTTGCATCCTAACTTCTAGCTCACAACCAGTACCTTAGCCGTGGCCATTACAGACCTCATGCCTAGAAAGGACCAGGACTTAACTCTGACCCACTCTAACCTCTAACAAACTCTGAACTGAAAACAGAGCACTCGGTCAGTTGACTGAAACTGCCGGTGTTCGATACTGAATAAACTGAACAAATGAAGAAAGACACTAGACTGACACGAGACTGAAGGCTAACAAACGTCATTAAACTTGTAGTCTACCAAGGCAATATGACATCCTTGCTTAGAGAAATGCCTTCACAAAATGACAATGACATAGTGGGTCACATGGAATGGTGACACAAAAGATATAAAACCCAACTTTTATGAAGGGGGGGGGGGGGGGGGGGGGGGGGGGGGTTGTGTGGGGCTACCCAACAAAGAATCTAAACCATAGAAAATGGCATACTATGCAAGGGGAGGACGAAAGTAAATGAAGGATAAGAAGAAACACATCAGATGACTGGTACTCCCTCCGTTTCAGTTTATTTGCAATTCTAGCATTCAAAACTTTTGCCAAACCAGATCAGAATATCAGGTCAAAACTTAAATCTCCGTGCACAAACAACTTTAATGACATGATTGATCCCTGGTTCTAAGGGGAAAAAACTGAATGAAAACAGATAATCGATTTCAACTTTGTACCCACTATAACCTAAGTGCTCGAAGAACTAAGAAAACACCAAACATCATCGCCTATGAAATCGGCTGAATTATTGCACATCCGCCTCCATTTCTCAAACAAAAGAACAAATCTTAAGGAAAGAAAGCTTCATGGCAGCACCAAGGTTGCTTAAATATTACGAACACAACTTCCACATCAATTGAGACAACATTTTTAGTATTCAAACAGTTAAATAAATAATAGAGAGCCACAGCAACATGAAATAAGAGTTATAGCAACGCATGAATAGTTAAAATTCAAAATTTCGGCGCATTGAATGATTTGAACGCATCCACGTCAGTAAGCAAAAATCAGGATTACGACACCCCCCTCTAGAAAAAAGCAACTGCGATATCTAGTCAGGTACGGCGTCGTTTCTATTTCGCAGATCTATTTTTTGATTCGGAAACCAAAGGGGAGCAACTCTTGTTAAATAACCAGATCAAAGCTTGCTGCAATTCCCATGTTTCAGTCTTTGACAAAAAGATTTGCTCCCAAAACAGGAAGCAAACCCTCGAATCTAGTAACGGCTGAGCAAGTCACAGTTCAGAACTCAAATATGATGTCTCTTACATTGCTTTGCAACAAATCCATAGCCAAAGCAGCAACCTTTCGCAAGACATGGCTGAGCACAAGCGCTAGGTAGCCATTGAATCGCCCTGAGAGAAGTAAAACCCTACCTACAGTGCAAGATCCTCGCATCTGCTTCAACAAAGCAAGATCCTATACAACCGCCTGCCGGAACTAAATCCACCCAAGAAAGAACGGGGCATCTACAAAAAATTGTACAAAGGTGGAGAGGAAAGCGGAGGGGGGAAGGGGGAAGCGGCAGTGACGTACATCTGAGGGGCCCTGGGCCGTCGTCGGAGCCGAGGGAGTCGAAATCGCTGCGGCCGGCGAGCGGGCGCGAGGAGGAAGGCTCCTCGCGGAAGCCGCGGCCCTTGGTCTTACGTGCGGTGGCGGAGGAGTCCCCGCCGGCGGCTATGGTGGAGCGGAGGCGTGGGGCGGCCGGGGCCGGGTTGGCCTCGGGGGCGTCGTCGTCCATGAGGTCGTCATCGTCGGAGTTGAAGTCGAGCAACTCCATGTCCCCCGCGTTCGCCGCCGCCATGGCCGCCTGCTTACCTCGCGGTCGCTCTCTCCTGCTAGGGTGGTGCTGCTGCTCGGGATGCGGCGGCGGATGGTGGACGAGTTCGCGGGGGGCACGTCGATTGAGAGCGCACGCTGGTTTTCCACCTCTCCGCACCTTCCTCAGCGGAATTTTTTCCTTTTTTTTGCATGTTTATGATTATAAAACAACAGCTATTTGTGTATTTTTATCGCAAACCTACAAACTCTTCTCTCTTGTGCCTCCCACCAACATTCTAAGGTGTGAGACCAAACAAAAGTTTTATGAAACTAGGTTTCAAAATTGTGATTTTTTATGCAATGTACAAATAAAGTTGTAATTTTGTGAAATATACTTTTTTGATATTTACAAATATAAATCACAATTATTTAACATATAGACCATTTGATCATGCCAATAAGTTGACATAACTAGTGCTTGTCACGTGTAACAGTTGGTCGTAACTAAGATCCATCCAGAGTTCAATTTTTATGTCTTATTTCGGCATTGATATAGTTTATAAGAGTTTCACGCCAAACTGATTGGCGCAGCTGATCAATCACCATGCATCCAGTTACTTGGCTGACTCGGCCCTCTCATTCCCCTCTCCCTCCCTCTCATCTTTCCTCCAATTCGAGAGCAGCAGAATGCGGTTGAATCCTTTCTCTCCACCTCAAAATCTGACGTTTGATGCAGTTAAGCGCACTGCCATTTGATCAAATTTCACACGGCAAGGTACTTCATCCCTTCCTTTCTTGAATTCCAACTATGTACTAAAGCGATTTGGAATGGCGGTGCCATGTAATTACAAATGTGCATTTGTGTTTAATTTAACTTTTTAGCATATTAGCTAGTCATAGAACATAGCTTAGTGTAGATAAATACGAATTTTGTGATACAAATTTTTGAACTTGTTATGGGAAAGAAAAATGGGTCATCGTGGATCATCCGCCACCGTCATGGCATGTTATGATGGCATCGCGTTTTTACTACAAGTAATTAAGGCCATGTTTGCTTCTGCAAAAAAACAAAGCTAAGAAAACAATATGCTTTGAAAGTGGTTTTTTGAAATGTCGAAAGTTGTCAAAAGATGTATTTGCACGAAATCCACTTGGGAGGACTTTTTGCTGGTTCTGTGAGGTGTTGATTTGATTTTGTTATATATAATATTCATTTTATTCTTCCAAAAGCTAATATGCATTGACAACTTTTACAGCTTTCATAGAAGCAACTGATACAAGCAACTCTAAAAAGCAGCTTTTTGAAAAGCTCCAGCACAAACAAGAACAAATTTCTTCATGTCTCGTCGACTTAAGAACAAGTTCTTCCCTTGTCACATACATATTGCTTAATGAAATATTCGATAGTGAAAATATTTGATTATGTAGGTGTATTGTACATATGTAAGTTTTTCCAATGGAAGGGTGGCCTGAAGATGTATAAAAGCCATGTTCCTTTTGTTCGTTTATTGGAAATCAATGTCTGCTCCGTGCGAAAAATCCGAACAGTAAGTGCCTCCTCCAATTTTGTATGTAATGGACATATGTGAGTTTTTCGAATGGATGGATGACCCGAAATGTATAAAGTAATGTTCATTTTGTTGGTTTATTGGAAATTAATGTCCTACAACAAATTCAGACAGTGGGTAACTCCACCACCATATCAACCATCGGAGAAGGAAACGGCTGTCCAGCCCGTCTATGTAACCCCACCCTTGTGCAAGTGTTAGCACCACCGGGAGGCCCGGGACTTGAGAGGCTTAGCGAGAAGAGGTATTTGGTACCGGCGGATCTTTGGCAAAACTGTGGATGATCTCACAGAAATCTTCAAGGAGAAACCCACAAATTCAAATGTTTTTTTGACCAACGTATATACAATTCTAACAGATATCCCTATCAGATCCACAAAGGCAGGAAATAGGAAAACAAATTTCACTTTTGTTTTGTCGATGCCTCATCTAGAAACTTCCAAGAAGGCTTTGCCACATTTGATGGAGCAGATCCCATAGACAGCAGGCGATTTTCGAGCTGTCTTATTCTTTTTGCTACTTTCTCGAGTTCCATTATGGCGTCATCAACAGTATCAGGAGACACCTCAGATTCAGGCACGGGTGAGATTTTCCGTCTCTTGAGACTTACGGGACTTGATTCACCATCCGAAAGGGCGTCACGAATTTCACCTTGCTCAGCAATAGGATTGTCAGTTCCTCTTTCCGTGCAGCGTTTGCCGTTTTGGTTGGGTTGAAGGTCCACATTTGAATTTATAACCTCCTGAGGCCTATCAGATGCTCTATTCGAACATTTTAGTGCTTCCCCTTCATCGTCTTGCTTATTCATGAAAATTTCTTCACTGGTGTTTGCCGAAGGTTTTGCTCCAGTCTCCATGACCTCTGCAGGCATAACAGATGGCACATTCAAGCATTTCTGTTCTTCCTCTCTGCTATCATTATTAGATGGTGCATCGTCCTCGTCCGAGCTGCTACTTCCTGTATCTGAATTCAGACTCGGGGAGCAAAAATTACGGAGCATAAGCCAAAAAAGCAAACAAATGGCGGGTACAGACAGCTATTTCTCTAGAAAAAGAAGAGTTATACTTCCTTATAAGAGTAAAAAAAACAGGCTATGCAACAGAAATGGGAAACTAACGGCCAAGGAGAAGGTTTCAAATGGTTGGTCGAAATATCTGAGTCCTACCCTGAACAGGTTGATAGGTTTTGAATAAAAGCCTATGTTGAGCGGTCTCATGCCATCTCGTCTCCCTCAAATTTGATGCTAATCTATTTGTTCATTACCTATTAGTAATTTTTACTAGCATGACACACAAGGGATAAGATGCATTGGTGGTGACTCTAAAGTGGAAGAGAGATGAAGTGATGTATGGGTTAGTTGTATTGAGCTGTCACAATGGGGAATTATGTAGTGCATGATACAATGATAATAGTACCCTTCATAGTAACTGTTTTGGCACGAGGAATGTACGACAGCTTAAAAATCATAGCATATCAAGTGACTTACCTAGAAGGTGAGACAACTATGTGTTCATTGTTAGATATATCGGATTGGTACACTTTCCATCTGCAATTTCATTCCTGTTCATTTCTTATTACTGGAGATAATAATACAAGTCTAGAAAAAAAAAGAATTGTTTTCTTTCTTTTTAATTGGACAGTTCCGTACATTTACTGCAGTTGCATTAGTTACAAGCCCCTTTCAGTAACGTGGGGGACTTGGTGGTGTTGTAGTTGCATTACAATTTCAGTACTTTCTTTGATACTACCCCTATATCAACACCTTTTCAACAATGGAATGGTACTCCACCCATTGTAAGTTGAATGTAAGAGATCTATTCAACAATGGAATGCAATATTTTGGGTGCCAGATGCCAAACTAAAGACAGCAGTTAACTCCTTAAGTAAATGTGTATCCAAGACTTATTAGTGTACAAGAAATAAGAAGATAATTTATACCTGTTTTCTGTGTAATCAAACGAGCGGTATACCAGCATTTTCCATTTTCCTGACACAACAGAATAAATGGTTGGAAGACCAAAAAAAATTGATGGTAATTACTAATCACATAATTAGTTGATCAAAAACCAATAGAAAGCATATTTGTTTTTTAATATCTGAATTTACAAATCGAGAGGTGATGTCTACAATACAAATAATAATGATGGTTGTCAGGGTGGCAGGTTACCGTATGAAAAAAGATACTCAATAGGATCAATTTTTATTGACAAGTACTGTAGATGATAATCAAAATAATCCTAGCAAGAAAACTATAAAAGTTGTTGGATTGAGATGTTATAGAATAGGACGCTAGCTACAAGATTGTAGCCATAGAGATTTCAAGAACTTCTGGCTTGTAGCAGCTTTCAAATATCCTAGCGTGTGGTATATGGATCAAAATGGTCTGGAAGCACGGCAGTGTATGGTCTATAGATCAGAAATCTACATTTATTATTTAGTTGAGTATGGTCTATGTCGATCTTTTTTATATTTATAACAAAAATGTGTAGTACTGGTATTGGCACGTTCTCATGTAGATATCACTTAACAATATAGCAGCCAAACATTATAAAGTTGGCTATTATACGTAAAGATATTAAGATTTGTCACATAAAAATGACACTAGTAGATCCGGAATTACTTTCAAATCAGTCTGTCTGTCCCCAATAATTAAAGCTTGCTAATAGTGTCCTATGGGATCATCAAATCAAAAGCAATAAGCCCAGTTTAAAGGGGTTCATCAGAACGCCTAGAAATTATACCATGAGCAGGAGATTCAATTAAGCTCGTATTTTCCATAAGAAGGTATAGCGAGAGCATTGATAAGACGACCCAAGTATCTGAGCAATTCTTCTTGTTGATTAGTTTTGTAAAAGCAAGTTTCTTTTACAAAACTTGCCTCTTGTATCAACCCATCGCCCGCCAATACAATCCCAACATTTTTGGATTCCAACATTATTTCAAGACCTATAATACAAGCAACCCATCCCCCACTTGAACTATGCAGCCGATATATTTTCAAACTTTGTTACATGTTTAGAAAAGGCCATTACCAAAG
This sequence comes from Eragrostis curvula, assembly GCA_007726485.1. Classification (NCBI taxonomy): domain Eukaryota; kingdom Viridiplantae; phylum Streptophyta; class Magnoliopsida; order Poales; family Poaceae; genus Eragrostis; species Eragrostis curvula. The sequence continues at coordinate 784,378 of RWGY01000026.1, forward strand.
ACACGCATTTGGGATTGTGTCGATGTCAAAAATGGCTCAAGAAAAGGAGAGAGTATTGAAAAGGAAACCTACATAACGGCACTCCATCCGATTTTAAAGGTGTGACGTTAGGAGGACATTTCTTAGAACTGAACTAAGAAACAATGTGTCCTAACATAACGTCATATTTTAAAACTGGGGGAGGGGGTACGATTAGGATAACAGATGAGGCATTCTGGCTGTGTTCATAAAGCACTTCCCTGTTTAATACTCTTAGTGTTGTGCCTCTCAACGAATTTTATGGAGTTCAGCTAGTTACAGAGGATCTTCAATAATTATCATAAAAATATGCCTACAAATTCTGAACGAGGATATTTGCCAACATTTGCTTGTGTTCTTTCAAAATATTTATATGAGAAAAAAAATATTTTTCCAGGCACTGCATTGTTGTATATTACCTGTGAAAGAGGCGCACTCCAACCTTTTTCAAGGGACCAATCAAGGGCTGGCCTCAGATCCTTACAATCAGCATCATAGCATCCACCTTCACCAATTGGTGGTTCATGCAAAGTAATCTATATGGACAAAACCGAAGTAGAGTCATGTAGAAATAGCTCAAGGCATCATAAATATAAATACATTGACTATCTGGAACGCGTAGGAGAACTGCGCATTTACTTGACTATGAGCACTTCTAATCAAAAATTAAAAATGCATTATCTTTATTATATAATGATGCGTTTAGAAGGGACAATGATGCTCACATAAACACATCCAAATGGATAATCATTTATAGCCCTTTTTACACAGCAATTGACTCCTTTTTTTTTTGTAAGTTGTAACCATCAGAGTTTTGTACTCCGGACAGATTAAACATTATCGCTACCAAATTAATTACAAGTAACAACTTGCATAATCATTATCTTCAAATTACAGGAAATCACTTGCCATCCTCATATAATTGCATACTAACCATACCTAAAAGTAACATCTGATGCCAAATATTGGTAAAAAATCAGTCTGATTAAAAGTGAAATTATATAGGAAAACATGTACATGCTAAATTGCAATCTTTTAGGACAAAATTACCACACGAATTGTTCAGCTATGTAAAAGAAGCAGGTAATTATCACTACACAAATTGTTAAGTACTACCTTAACTTTCTCATCACCGAGCAACTCAATAATTTTTGCACTCCAGTAACATTCAGTATACCACCATTCAATCAAGTCACCTACTTTCCATGGACTGCTAACAACTGCTATAACATCAGTTTTTGGAATCTGGTCAGGTATTTGATTCTCCCAATACCACTGTGGAAAGGAAGGCCGTATCATGATATCCCTATTCTCACTTGATTTCTGCTTACGGCATCCTGGGCGAACTTTATACAATCGAGTCCACTTCTTTTCTGTCAAATAAAAAAGAACCTGTGAGATGCCAAAGGCTACTGTAGACAGTTTAGAATGGGCTTTCTCATGGTAGCTCAGCCAAAGTAAAGACAACAAAATAATCATAAAGATAGTGCCACTTTTGCTTTGACTTTCATGTTCCAATGAGACATAAATACATGATACAAATATTTCAAAGTTTCAAAATATGATGCTGTTGTGAATGCACAGATGATTTTATGGCTTTATGCACATGATTTCATGGTTTGAATCATTTACCCTCACTACAAAGTAAGAAAAAGGGTAAGCTTGTATCATGCAAAATTCACACCCACTGCCTGTCTCGTTTCTTTCTACAGCGTATGAATGGGACCTTGAAATTTTGTATATGTGCATTACACACACAAACGCACTACACTTACAAATTTTTGGCTTCTTTGGAATAAGTGCGACTTGTGCTTTTAATAAACGGACTCGTGTAATTGGACAAAGAAAATCATCAAAAATGTCCTAGTCCCAAATTTTACTCTTCTTTTTTTTTTTTTTGAGGAAATTTTTACTCTTCTTTTTCGCTGTTTTGAATTGGGAAAGGAATACAAACAGAGCCACAAACCACTGGTCCAACCCTTCTATACTAAGACCAAGTAATAGTGTTTCTTCTTTGTTATACATGTTTGACCAGTGTGCAAAGTGCAAGGTAAACAACCGACCCAGCAAAAACTGTTCAAGACCACGGTACATCTTTTCAGAAAAATGGTAACAAAGAAAACACAAATTTGAATACTTATGAATCTAACAATCATGAATTCCTGTATCCCCAGATATATATAAAAAATGCACTGCAGATGAAGGCCAAAGAAAATACTAACTTTCATCTGGAAAGTCAATATACTCCAGAAGACACTCGAGGTGGCCTTGCCTTACAGACATTTGGCTTATCTGTAAAGAAAGAATTCGATAATATAATACCCATTTATCAAAAGATAGTTTCTGCCAAATGGAATATACTTAATGTGGCTATACCTGTAGTGCAGGAACATGAAAAAAAAAACTACCATATAATAACAGTGGGCCGGATTGGAACAACTACTTGTGACTAGCTGTGGCTGCGGTTTATTTGTTCTAGGAGCACACAACAGTAACCAGCAGCAGCCAGCAGTTCCAAATTGGGCCAGCAATGATAGCTCATTATATCAAATGTGTGGGTTAACATGGATTTAAGTCAGGGAAATAGTATACAAATATCTGTATGTAAATCTTCCATAGGCATTAGACCTGTTGACAGTGAGCAAAACAAACTCATGCAAGTACCACCGCTTTTATGTTGTAACAACTCAGTTTATTATAACAATGCACAAATTGAGAAACATAATATCTTAGAATGTCATGAGTGAATCCATAGTCCTGAACATATGCTCCTAAATATTGTCGGACAATGTCATTAGATGTAGGAAATGATCCAAACAATCCACTTAACAAGATTCAAGTCAATAACAATATGAAGATACTCGTGGAGTGAAACATAAATGTGTAGTGAAGCCATCATTTTCTTGTAGCACATGAATAGCCACTAACTTTGTTCATCTTAAGTTGAAGCTATTTATCCGAGGTCAAGCTACTCTCAAAACATACTTGCTAGAAGAGTAAAACACATTGGCAATCCCTGAAGTTTTCACACTCTGTCAGCTAGTTATTTCAGCAAATGAAATCTAAAACACGGTTTCAAGCCCTTAAATTTGTTAAGTATTTCGCGTTAAACAAGATCAGTCCATATCTATCCACCAGCGCATTTTGTTGACTGAGCCAGCAAGGAACTTGTCATATGTGATTCAGAACCTGCCATATACCTGCTATTCAAGCGAGTAAACCACGAGGCCACCAGCAGAATACCAAGCCAGGAAAAAGCATAAGAAAGAGTGCAACAGTAAATTTGTTGCTATAATGTATGAAACAGCCAAATGCATGATAATTTAAGGAATGTGTTAACAAAACAGGGAAATGGATGTTTTTAATTCTACAAATACCTATGACATCCATAGATTACGAGATTCACCTTGCTACGAAACCATGCACCTCGGAAACCAGGAGAGAATGACCTTGACTCCGCTATATCACCAACTTTAAATGGCAATATGAAGTCCATTTTCCGGAACCCAATCTGCAGCACGACGAAGTTATACCAACAGAGCAAAACTTAGTAATCCATCATGCTACAAATAATTATCATTTTGAGCATTAAAACGACCACCAACACACTACACAGACGCTCCCCTACTGTAATTCCCTCAAATAAAAATATATGAAAATGCTTTCACACACAGACAAACAATATATCACAGATCATCCACCACGAATTTAGGTGCCTATTTCTTTTTATAAAAATCTACCAAGTTTCTCTTCGGCTGGTCTAGGAAGAAAACAACTACCATATAAATATATAGGTTGCTCTTATTTTAACATCAATGATCATGATGGCATGATTTGATAGTGCAGATAAGTAGTATCTTCCACGAATATTCCTTCAGGAATAGCATAATAGTAACATAAGGGCATCTATGTATCTCAAAGTTTAGAACCCCGCAACAATATCCACCATTTGGTGGGAATTAAGAGTTCAGGAGGGAATTATTTCTCTATGGTTTGTTAAGTGGGTTTGATAGAAGGCAGGCCTTGTTTCATCTGAACTGTCTAAGCACAAAAACAAACAGCGTGTTTGGCAACTAAGATAAGGGCATGAAAATTAGAGTGAGGTGGAATTGGAGGGAATTATGCATGAAAGTTGGATTTTAGCCTCAATCCGTCATTCAGCACGTCGGCATGTGATGTGATATAGCGAGAGAATTAAAGAGAAAATTATGTTCCACTATGATCAGTGTATTTCTAAGTGGAGAATTAGAACGTAAGTTGAAATTGAAGGTACAACTGTAATCATCTTCAACTGAACATACAACTCTCACCCAATTATGGCCCTGTTTGGGACAGCTTTTTTTCAAAGCGATTCTGTAGGAATCAGCTGTGAGGAGAATCTGCTGTGAAAATAAGCTGAGTGTTTGGCAACCCTGATTATTTTGGTAGAGATTGTCTGTCGTGAGTGTATAATGACTGAAATGCCCATGAATTTTTTTATGTTTATTTAATTGCTGAAAAATCCATAAATACTAATATAAGTGTATGGCACATGAAAACCTGCCTTTTTATTATAAGAAAACCATAGCACTAGACATTGTTATTGTTTGAAAACGTCTTCCACTTTGCTTCACCAAACACAAAAGCCTAGATCCATACAAATCATAGCATCTATTAAAGATTTGTTTCACGTCTGGAGGTAATCCGAGCTGCAAATGATCCAAATCATCACATAACATTAGATCAACGTCAGGCCCCTGATGGCTGCCGCTACTGAAGAACTGAAGCTTCTTTAATATCAACACATCTGAACACAAGGCCTTGTTATTTTCACCGAACAAAATACTAGCAACTGGGCATGCCTTGCGAATTGCAAAGGAAGTCAACATCACATCACGGATCTGGAGCTACCGGGGCAAAAAGAAATACAAGAGATCCCAGGCCACAGAGCCGGTACAGGAGCCGCTGTTCTTCCTAGCCGGACGTAGGAGCTGCAGGTTTTCTTGGTCGGAGCACGAGTTGCGGACAATCTCGCAATGGAGATGGGATCCGGAGGTCACTGGGAGCAGGAGTAGGGACCTCGAGGAACGGAAGGCCTATCAGCCAAGCTCGCCGGAGAAGATTTGGAAACCGGTGCCCGCGCCCGCCGTCTGCTGTCCCTTGCGATCGCAGCGCTCCATCTGCGGCACAGCAGGGCTGCTCCTCGCGCCCGCGCTTGCGCTCGCCGCCCCCCTCATCCTCGTCGCGGCCGCTGCCGATTCCTCGCATGAGAGGCTGAATCCTCTCACCGACGAGGTGCGACCGTCATCTTCGTTTCGTTTTGCAAACACTGGGCGGCGCGGTGGCCGGATTTGTTGGAGATTGCGGTGGGATGTGGTGAGCTCAAGGGGGAGAGGTAAGAGAAGTCGGGAGGAAGAGGAAGGTGGAAAAAGAAGCGAACCGGTACGAGTGTGTAAGCGGTGGCAAAGCAGGTAATTTCAGGCCTGCATTGGACGGAAGCGGCTCGGAAGGCGATTCTGCGTTCTAGTGTTATGTGAGCTTTCACAGGAATCGCGTCCGTTGGAAGCTGGGCCAGAATCGGGCCGTTTGGGGCGCCTGGCCGCTTAAATTGAATGGAAGCTGCTGATAACCTGTCCCAAACAGGGCCTATTACCCTTCAATCACTGAGAATTGGGCATTCCTGGAAAGGTACCAAAATATATCAACATTATAACTTGAGTTTGCTTCCTAATGAGGTTTAGGACCTATTTGGCACAACTCCAGCTCCGAGATCAATGCTTGATTTATAATTTAGAAGATAGAATAAAGTATCTTACATTTTTATTTTTAATCCAAGATAATGAAAAAATGAATCAACCAAAGACCTTTAATCCATCAATAGCTCTAGATCAATGTATTTGAAGCTAGGTAAAAGCAGCTCCAAGTAATCCATGGATTTACTAGAGCTAGAGCTCTGCCAAAGGAGGCCTGCCTTACAATCCTTGGTATCCGATAGTAAGAAAAAAATGACCATCCCACGAACTAACTCTCCTTCACACGAAAACTCACAAACAACAGAAATTTAAAAATTAACCCTAAACTTCCCCTCCAGAGGCGGACCGTCCAATAGGGCGAGGTAGGGCAGCCGCCCTACCTCCACACCCCCGTCCCCGCGCAGGTAGCCAGGGACCTCCAGCCTAAATCTCAACAGGAAAAAAAAAGGAAGGAGGAGGAATACAAGATTGGGGAGGAGAGCTCAGCTCTAACCTTCCGTCGAAGCTGGAGGAGGAGGGGGGTTCTGGCCGCACGAGAACGAGCCGCTCCGCCGTCCTTGCTGCCTGGGATCTGCAGCGGAGTAATGGTAGGGCGAGGAAGCTGTCCGCGGGCGTGCGAGGCGCGGCGGCCGCGGACGAGCGCGGCGGGCGGGCGACGGGGAGAAAGTGGGGAAGAGGGTGACGTGGCCGTATGGGTCCATGGCGATGGGCTTTTTATAATTAAAAAAAGGATAAACGAGCGCATACTCCGGTTAATTCGGTAACAGAAACTTCGGTTATGGAGAAGTGACAACCGAACATTCCTAACAAAAATGCATAATTATGCATTTGAATAACCGTATTAACCGAAAATCCCAGGTCCACTCGTTCAAATCAAGAGAAAATCAAGCAAATCGAGCCATGTGCAAGAAAGAACCTCACGCGCAGCTAGCACGTGTCGCTCGTCCATGCGCAGTGCCACCGGCAGCCCACACCTTGCGCATTTCAATGGTCGTCCATCCCTCTATGCTTTGAACTCTACAAGACGTGCGTTCGCGTTGCAAGTGGCTCTGCCTGCACGGCGTGTAGTCCGTGCTTACCCTAACGAATCAAAACAGGACAAACATTCTTACCGAATGAACAAACCTTAGCGACTCAATCATACCTAGCAAACCATGCCTACCTGAAATAGCACTCTATCACCATCCCTACTAAATCATCCGTCGACACCCAAGCGACCACACAAGAACATGAACACAATAAGAGAAAGCACACGAGGAGGGGAGAGGACCACGAGAGGGATTGGAGGACAAACCGGTTGTCGGAGAGGACCGCGACTCACCACGGCGGCGGCGGTGAGGAAAACGAGTTAACCCTAGTGCGGCGGCTACGTCTGCGAGCGAGAGGAAGGAGAGAGTGCGGCGGCTTCGGCGCGAATGAAGTCCCAAGTGGTAACCCTATCGGGGTTGGCTGGTTTTGTTGGGTGGCCAAGCGGGCTCGGGCCTGCACTTGCGAGAACGCGCGGGTGGCCGAGCGGAGCCAAGCTTTCTGGAAACACATTTCATTTTCGTTTCGAGCAGGTCAGGTTTGGGGGCTATTTTGCATAAGTTAGGCCTGTCTAATTTCTTATGCAGCCTACTAAAGAGGCCAAAAAAATGAAGATGTTGCACTAGTATAGTCTATCTAGACCTAGTGTTGTCCAAACGGGCCGAGCTAAGCAGGCGAGCACGAAGCACGCAATTGGCCGGACCCAAGTACGGCACAGCACGATGAATTTTGGGCCCGAATCGACACGACACGAGGGTCGGGCCGTGCCATGGGCCGAGGGTAGGGCACGACGGGCGGCACAGGCACGACCCGTTTAAGCTGCGGCACGCAAAGGCCTGGCCCATCAAAGCACGAGCCCTAGTGGAGGACATTGTAAATATATTTCGAATTCTTATAGACCCAAGAAGAGAAATTGGTCTAATGGTAAATCCCTTCACTCTAGACCATGAGGTCTTATGTTCAAATCTCAAGTCCCTGAATTTTAACACTTATTTTGCTACATAATGGGCTAAACGGGCCGACATAGCATAACGGGCTTACGTGCCTAACGGGCTGGCCCGGCACAGTTATATAATTTTGGGCCGTGCCGTGGGCTGGCACGGCACGACCCGATATTAAATGGGTCATGCCATTTCGTGCCCGAGCCGTGCCGCCCGTTTGAACAGCTCTATCTAGACTTTTATGCACCAACCAAACAGCCCCTTAGATTATCTCCAACAAATAGTCTATTTTGAAACTTACACACGAAATGGATAGCAAAACATACAAAAACAGTCTCCAACAGAACATCCCAGCATATCCATTTTTGGAGCCGGCCGCCTCGCCACCTACAAATGGGGTACATCCTTGCGCGACCCACGTCCGAATCGTTTTTTGCTCGAGACGGAGGAGGCTCTCGGCGGCGGCGCGACGCAGGAGCGGGCTCGAGCGAGGGCGTGGGGTCCCGGCAAGGGCATGACACGGGGGAGCCGGAGGAGGAAGAAGGAGCCTGGGTGCGTCGGTGGGAGCTCGTCCTCCTTCCCCTGCGCATTTCCCTCCTCCGCCTGACCCCTCCCGGAGGCCGCGGCGGCGCGAGCTGGGGCCGTGCGAGAGCTCCGCGAAAGACGCGGCAGCGTGGACGAGCTCCGCGGCGTCCTGTTGCTCCGCGAAAGACGTGACGGCGTGGACCAGCTCCGCAGGGGCCTGCTGCTCCCGATGGGCAGCGACGGGGCTTGCAGATGGGCGCGGCGTCAAGGCCTGCTCCGACGCGGGTGAGTCATTTGGGTTTGGGAATGGTCGTTATGTTGGAGATGCAAGAAATTTGGGATCCTATTTTTACTCTTTTCAACATCTAGTTTGGGTTTTAGTCTCCTCCACCGTTGGAGATAGTCTTGGTGACTTCGAGTTGAGCTGACTATTGACTCGTGTGGGTGCAAAGGCTGGTGGGGTGGGTCTGTTAATGGGTTTTAGTGTTATGGGCCAACGTGGTGAGCTTTAGGGTCATGAGTTGCAAGGTGCAATTAGGGGTGGAAAGTGGATGCGGATAATCCGTATTATTCGATATTCGTATCCGATGAAATGTAAATGTGGTACAAAATTTGCCATTCGATTAATATTTTTACACTATTCGAATTCGTATTCGAATTCGATTAGAAAATATGGATGTGGATATGGTTTGAGGGTTTGACATCAAATATTCGACATATTCGTATTCGTATCCGTATCCGCTACTATATCATAAATATACCCATATATTATATAAAAAATATTATAAAATTGATTGAATTTTGATATGAACTAGTGTAGATCATGTGAAATAATGTTATTAAAGATACTTTAAAGAGAAAAAAATGTAGTAGTTGTCTTAACAACATAGAAATTAGATGTATCCGTATCCGTCCGAATTATAGTGACATTCGCTTTTGTATTCGCATTCGTTTAATATTCGATCCGTATTTGTATTCGATAACATTCGTATTCGTATCCATATTCGTTTACAAATATGGATATAGATGTGGGAAAGGCACTATCCGATTCGTATTCGATCCGTTTCCACCCCTAGGTGCAATTGACTAAAATTTCACTTCGGTTAATACTGCATCAAAACCATATTTTATGTGGTTAGGCGTAATATTCAAAAAAAAAATTTGATTTGGAATATTACGCCTAACCACATAAAAATCAAACCATATTTTACGCCTAACTCATGTGCCACGCATACTTTTACATGCTAATTAGGATTACTTTAGCTATTCGAGCTGCACTCAATAATCTAAGAATCTATATTTGCAAACATGGTATCATTAGAAAGTTAAAGTAGTTCACCATTCAATTATACTTCAACTATAGACTTAATAAAAGATTGCTTCAAGTTATTCGTTTTTCTATACGTTTGGCACAATTCTTAAAACATATTTTTCAACATTTTAAAAACTTTGTCTAATTCATTTTAAATATCACGTCACGTACCTTTAACTAAATATTATACAATGTTATAGTTTAGAGTAAGATATTTCTTTTAAAAAAAACTATATTTTTATGGATGATTTTTTATGTATTTTTTTGTCTATAAAATAATAATACAATTAATAACCAAGGATTTTGATGTGTTGGTTCGTAGAACAACATTTTTACATTTTCATTCGTTCTTTTTTTATAGACCTAAAATCACTAATAATTTTTGTTACTATGGTTGTAATTTTAGCTCAACCACCGACATAGCCGGTAAAAAGTTACTTTTTTGTGATATAAAAAAATGATATGTTAAGTGGTGGACACAACTAGAACTAAAGATTTAAGGAATAATGCAGATTTACAGAAAGTTCTTATATTAATTTTGAGACTGACACATGGTATATGACTTAAGCAACTTAAATGACTTATTTTGAACTTCGAAATTTGTAGATCCAATTTGGCTAGTAAAAGTGCCCTTTCAACTTCAAGCAAAAGGAAACCCGAGTGAGAAGCTGCCGAGTGGGAGGAACACAGCAGCAGAACAGCGGAGCAGGGAGGAGGCATCCTTCGGATCCGCCTCCATGGCTGCCGCTTCTCCCCTCCTATCCCTCCCCCTCCTCCTCCTCCTCCTCCTCATCGTCCTCCCAGCCTCTGACGCCATCTACTGCGACGAGGATGACTGCTACGACCTCCTCGGGTACAGTCCCCTTCCTCCCCTCCCTCTCTCGTCCTGGTTTCTTGGCTATTTCGGCCCCTCACAAATTCTGCGCGCGCCGCAGGCTCAAGCAGGACGCGAACGCGTCGGAGATCCGGAAGGCCTATTACAAGCTCTCCCTCAAACAGTGAGTTCTTTCGTCTCTCGAGTCTTTCTTCCCCGCTGCTCCTTCCCCAAACTCGACCCGATACGACGTTTCTTGGAATCTTTGTGCCGTGCAGCCACCCCGACAAGAACCCTGATCCGGAGTCGCGGAAGCTCTTCGTCAAGATTGCCAATGCTTATGAGGTCTAGCCTTGACACTTTTGCCCATTTCGTACTTGCTTGAGGTTTACATTTCTTCTGGGCAATGGCTCAACCATCTGTTCTCCCAGGATCTGTTTCCTAATTCCATTTGGTGGTGCCTATTTATGCACGACTTATTACGTGTACCAATGAATTTTATCAATTTCGTCCATGTATCTGTCATAATTCTGTTTAGGGATTGTGAGTCCACTCTATATAATATACATGCTATCTGAGATACCTCTCCAAATGGTTTACACTAAATATGCTATGAAGCATGCAGTAGAAGCTGATTGAGGTTTCTGCCATTGATATTTCTTGTTTGATGAATTTCACAAAACAATAGGCAGGTTGAACTTGAACATACAATACAAAAGAAGGGAAACTTGTTTGTGAGAAGGGTTTCCGGCACCCCATTAGCAAAATTGCTGTATTTAACATGTAAAAATCTTTTTAAAAAAAATCTAATTGTTTTAGAAAAAAATATGAAAAAATCATGTATATAGTAGGAATATTCCGTATAGAGTTAAGTAGACCTGTAATTTCTTTTTTTTTCAAATTCATCTTTGGTATCGGCACTGCAGATTTATATCTTATTTTATTGCGGAACTAAAATTAAAGAAATTGTGTTTTGATCGCCACCTCCCATGGCCGTTCCGCAGTGGCATATAGTGACAGAGTTACCTGCCCACTTCATTTCCCATTGCATGAGTTGGAAATACTGCTTCAGCTCTTCATGATTTAATATGTCACTGCACGTGAACCAAGATTGTCTGAAATGAACCTGGGAAACTGAGTTCCTTAAGTTTGTAGTTGTACGATAAAATGAGAGATGGTGCGGTGTTAGTTGATACTCCCTCCGTTTCACATTACTTGTGATTCTAGCTTTGGGCACATGAAACAAGGAGAAGTGAAAATGAAGTAATGCACAGAAAACAAGGAGGAGAGAGATAGAGATAGAGATGGAGATGCATTGGGAAGGGAGAATTTGCATTGAAAAGTGAGAACCACAAGTATTGTGGCAAAAATTGTGAAGGCTAGAATCACAAGTATTGTGAACGGAGGGAGTACAAACTTAACTCCTTCAGCAAATTAATGCTACACAAATGTGTAGTTTTTGAGATATATCCTTAGATTAGGTTTAACCTTGGAGTTTGATCAACTTGGTTATTGCCCTGGTGACTACTGTTCGTATGGAAGTGTGAACTATCAATATAATTTATTCTATCCCATGCCAAGACACAGTAGTTGAGATTATTTGTACAAATCTGTATTTCTTTCTAATACTAATTATTATTGAATTGGTGATCTTGCATGATAAAATTTACGTATTCTGTTTATGAGGATGTTATTGTTGACAATAGTTAGTATCTTGCTGTGTTCTACATTTGTTTTGCTCCTGACTATGTTTCCCTCCTACTTGTTATTTTTCTAATTGTCCTTTCCAATATCTGGCTCCTGAGTTGTTCTAATTTTTTATTCATCAGATTCTAAAAGATGAATCTACTAGGGAGCAGTATGATTATGCTATTGCACATCCAGAGGAGGTAAGCCTTCATCCTTGTGCTTCTTCTGAAAGAGGGATACAAATTGTCTGTCCTTTAGCTCATTACCTAATTTTCCATTTTATGTAAATGTATTTGGAAGTACTTGCAATTATATGCCAGACTTTCAAATTCCATGGTCACATCATTTTTCTTAGATTTTTTGCCCATTGATTCTCTTTATATTCAATTCAACTACCGTTTACTATTGTATGCTTTTTCGTTGATCTCTACCCAGATATGAACTATAGGGCAATATCTGCTAGAGCTCCACGTCCTCTGTTTCATGCTTTATTTGTTAAAATCCATTCTCAGCCATCTTCCTTCTTGATTTTGTTTTTTGTGGTTCATTGAAATCCTTCTACCTTGCTGTCTTTGAACTTTAGTAGGTAATGTATGCAAGTGTTTTGTTAAAGTAAACTATGTGCCAACTCTCCTTTACTGCATCTAATTTTTCTATTGTGAAAATAGCAGACTACTATTACTGGCATGACAATATAACACAAATAGCGAATAGCAGCTGCTATGCCACGCTTACTTTTTACAAAAGTCTCCTGTGTTCAAATTTGAGTTTGAAAGTATCAAATATCACTTTTGTGGGATTTTTCATTCCATTGAACATGTCTAACATTTAATTTATAATCGTGTATATCTGTTATTGAGATCTAGAGCATAAATCATGTCTTGAACTTTGACGATAAACTTTATAATATCGGAGAAAAGTTATTGTTCTAATTTCATAATTATATAGGTTTGATACTCAGTATCTAATTGAGCTCAGCTCTATCATGTTTCTTCTTAATGCATGTGCCCTGTGAAATACTGATTGCCATTTATGTGTTTTATTTGTCTATTAACTTATTTTTTTAATTCATTTCAGGTTTTCTACAACACAGCTCAGTACTATAGGGCATACTATGGACATAAAACGGTTTGTTTTTTATCAACAAAAAAATTGAGAAGCAATATTGTGCTTAGTTTTGCTAGTGCTGCAAGTCTGCAACTAATTCAGCTGTCAATTTTCTTATAGGATCCTCGTGCTGTGTTGATTGGCCTTCTTCTTATTATTTCAGCATTTCAATACATAAACCAGCTGACAAGGTATAACCAGGTATGAACACGCAATAAACAGGCAAATATTAGGTTCTCAAAGTTTTAGCTTTATTCTTTTTGTTTGTTAATGAACCAGACAGTTAGCTCATTCGATTTCAAAACTAATTGATGACAGTTAGTTTCAAAGGTTCTTAGGCAATTTAACATACTACGAATTACATGGTTTTCAAAAGAATGTGGTTTATATGAATTGTATGCGTTACTCTCAAAATGGGTGTCCCTAAGGGTACCCTCCATTTAAGTTCAATAAAATAGTCACCCTAAGTATTTATTCTAATTTATTTTCTGGAACCTTAACCACCTAAACATTTATAGCATTTCAACTTTCTATAGGTACTCATTGTTTCGATCTTATGAATACTTAGTGTTTCCACAATCTTTTTCTCTTGTCAATATTGACTTTGAAGAAAACATTTTTTTTTTGCGAGAAAGAAAACATATTTATGAGGCTCAGCATTTAAAGAACTGTGTTTTATACATTATTTATCTGTAATTATGTTTTGTTGAGTACGAGTTTTACATGTAAACTTGTGTTCTTTGCTCCATTTTAAAGTGGAAAGACAACTAAATGTCCTTTAATATTACGTAGCTTGCTAAAATGCCAATATCTGATGCCCTTGTCGCAGGCAATAGAAAGTGTCAAACAAACTCCTGCTTACAGAAATAGATTGAAAGCATTGGAGTTTGAGCGAACAGGAGGCATTGCAAGCAAAAAGAAGGGTCACAAGCAGGTGGATAAGTAAGAACCGCATCTAATTAAGCTTGTTTCTTTTCTATTTCACAATTTTGTTTCATATAAGATTGTTTTATTTGAGTTTCGTACACATGTATCATATATGGATCAGCATAATGACTTTTTATTTCATGTAGGAAGGTCGAGGTAGAGCTCAATAATGAAGTTGAATTGCAGATTCATGGGGTCGAGAGACCATCTGTGTGGAGGCTCTTTGGTGTTCAATTTATACTTTTGCCTTACTACATTGGCAAGGTCAGTGTAGACCTTTTGCCCATCTGCACTTTCAACCCTTTTGCAATTACCTACTTGTGGTTAAACATACTGAATGAATTGCACACATATCTTTTCTCGTGGCAGATGCTGACTTGGGAGATTTGTTGGCTTTGGAGATACCGGGTAAAGAAATTGCCATATGCATGGGAGGATGCTTGTTACTTGACTCAGACTTCACTCAGGATGCCTGCTAATGCATGGAAAAATATGGGTAATTACCAATTCATCTTGCATTGTGTGGCCTGTTATGGGTGGGGTCTTAGTGATCGTTGTAAGAGTGATGGTTTCCTTGGACGGCACTGTGGCCAAGGAGAGGATGCCATTGCGGCCCAACTTGGGCTTTTTTATTGCTTGGTGCCTAACTTGTCTTTATAGGTGGTTTGCCTGACATAACATACTTTGAATAATAAAAGCTAACTACTAAATTTTGATATAGCCTTGTTTGCCGAGGAGGCTCTAGCTGACAGGGTTGCGTTGTTCCAGTATAGACTGTTAGTTGCAATCTTTTTGCATGTAGATCCAGCAGGGCCACTTCCTCTAGGCAGAGCTTTGTCATACCAACCATTTAAATCTGCCTTGTTGCACCAGATATAAACTTTCAGTGTCTAAATGTGTTAAAATGCTTTTGCATGGCTCAGTTTGCGCCACACCCTCAGCATGTCCGCTCATGTTGCCATATCTAGCCTCTACTCTACCACCATAAGGATGCTGTTTGTATGATAGTTTAATCGTTTAATTTGTTAGAAGTTTTTTGAGAGATCTTAATTTGTGGTCTTATAGGGTGGTGGAAAGCAGTATTACTTATTTAGCGCAGAAGGAATAACTGACAAACTGATTCTTTGAGATCAGATTACATATGAATACTCTGTCATGTTAGTGTTGTTTTGGGGTCTACTAATTCTGATACATTGTATAGCAAGTGTCATTTTTCATATGCTTCAATTTTTCAAAATTGAACTCTTATTCTCATCAGGACACATATTTTGAGGAATTGAATTTGGAAGTAAACATCATATATGCAAGGGCTACCTTAAGTTCTCCAAATGGTCAAATTATTGAAAATTAGTTAATATTATCTTTGTCCAGTATTTATAAAGAAATAATCTGAAGCAGAGATAGAACCAGAAAGTTTTGAACAGGGGCCCCATATAGCGTGTACTAAACATTGATGGGTGCCTAATAATGATTCCTCTGCTTATTTGCGTGGAAAAATCAAGCTCCAGTTTGTGGCTTAAAATCGTCTTTTTACTGCTAGAAGTTCCACTGCTTATTGGAATGAAATAAGAAGTTGCTGGTTGAGCCATACAGTGGGACCTGGGGCTCGTCATTGTGACCAACTTGCATCTTCATAATGCATAGAGTTACTGAGCACGTTTTCTGTTATTGAATTTGAATGTTTGCATCCCTGTTTCCTAGAATGATGACAGCCTATTGTCTGCCACATCTATTTCAGATGAGTCAACAAAGGAGAATCTTGTCTCTAGGCGCCTTTGGGAAAAGAACAACATGGAGAGGTACATAGCGGATATGAGAAAGGAATCAAAGCGTAGAAGATAGATGTGCCTCGTTTTTCACTATAGATCACAAGTTTTTGACAAGGATAGCATATGCTTAGAGTCAAGTAATACATACACACAACTCAGGATTGAGTTCATTGGCAGCTAATTAAGGAGGGTGAAAAATAAATACTATGGATCTTTCGAAGCTTCATGACCATCCTCCAAAGTGTCATGGTGCAGAACAAAGATTCAAATCAATTTTGTACCCAGGTGAACAGCATGTAATGGCATTCCTCTATATGTTGGATAACTATATAACAGAGCAAATATTTAATTTTATCCACGTAGGTCCCCACATATACTGTGACTTGAGTCTTGTGGAAGTAGGAACATCTTGACATTTGTAATCGAGACAACTAGGATTGCACTTAAGATTTGATCCAGCTGAAACCCGTGTTGCAGTAGCTTGACGCGTTAAATCTGTTTACATACATACCACTAAACCTTCGGAACATTTCTGAAATTCGTAATTGCTACATTTAATTTTATGGAATTTACACTATAGTATATGATATGAGACTATCTGGACTCATTTGGCACTGTCCGTGGATAATGTAAAGTGTAATCCAACCAAAAGTATAGGATATAAAATTGTACGAGTGTGCTTCTAGTTATTTTCTAACGTGTTTCATCAATTATCAAATTGACACACTTATATGCTGCTAGTTGTACTCCTGAATAAGTTGCAAAAAGGTTTCTATGTAATCACTCGATTCAGAGCAATTCTTGGACTTGCTGTGCCGCATCGACAAAATGACGGATGCCATGCTTGGCAATGAAGGCTGAGCCTAGCCTAACCTCGTGGTGTCAATGCCATTTTTTTTATTCAGTTAACGAGCAACGAAAGTAAGCTTTCCGTTATGTTGAATGGAAGCTAAGATGATTCAGAGGTCGAAAAGGCTGGTATGATGATTAGAGGAAGAGGTCGAGATTGTCCAGCATCCGAGTCATACATTTGATTGTCAACAACGAGATCAAATCGAGCTTCGTTCGAGCTTCCTTGTCTTTGGTTGCTCTTCTTTTATTTTTTCTCTCTTTTTTCTTTTCTTTTGTGTCTTTGGCCTTAGGGTCTTGTATCGAACTTTGTTTTCTCCTTTTTAATGAAATACGTGCCCTACATATTCTCGAAAAAAAAAGATCAAATCGAGCCGTTTTGTTTGGTTGATCAATACAACAAAGTTCACACACGGGTGTGTAGCTACGGGTCAATACCATTTGACTATTTGAGTCCACCCTTTTCATAATATTTTTGATTCTAGCTTCGGGTATAAGAAACAAGGAGAAATGAAAAACGCATAGTGCACAAAAAAACAAGAAAAAGAGACATAGATAGAGATGCATTAAGAAATGAGAATATTGTGATAAGTATTATGGCAAAAGTGTTGAAGGCTACAATCACAAGTATTGTGAACGGAAGGAGTAAAAAAATTCTTCATCTCAAAACGACTAACAAGTTTTTTCCCGAGTCAAACTATTTTAAATTTAACAAAAATTATAAAAAATAATATTACAATGTATGATACCAAATATGCACACATGAATAGATTTCATGAAAAATCTAATGATATTTATTTGAGTATCGCAAATGTTGGTACTTTTCGGTTGAGTTTGGCCTAACTTAGATAACTTGTTTTAAGACAAAGTTAAAATGACATTCTTTGTGGGATAGAGGTAGTATGTAACATTAGCAGTTAAGAGTGCTTTGAATCAACGGAGATGTGTTAGTACACCTCAATCACCCTGTTCGGCAGGCTGTAGCTGGGCTGCAGAAAAATAACTGCGAACACTGTAACTGCTGCTGAAGAAATAACTGCGAACACTGTAGCTGCTGCAAAGTAGCGAGGCGAACAGAGTGAATATAGAGAAGGCAAGCTTTCAGATTACGAAGGGATTTCCATGCGTGACTCTCTAGCTGCAAAGCACCATTTAATCATGTGATTATTAAGAGGTTGTTTCCCATGCGTGTTCTGGCACTATAGGTACAGTGAAAACACTTACAAAATATAAGCCGTAATAAGCCATATTTTATTAGTTTTTTTCCGACTTACGGCACTAAAACACTGTAGTGATGAGCATAACCAAGGATTGCAATACCATTTCTCTCGGTTACCGGAAAAACCGGTCAGAAACCGGATCAAAATTCAAATGACAAAATTTGAATAAAGAAACGTCGAAATTTCCGGTAAACCATCGGACAAAATTTCGGAAAACCGGTTTACAGACGAAAAAAATGAAAAAAGTGCAAAAATATTGAAACAAAAAATATGTTAAAAATTAGATGCAATCTACAGCGTAATGGTGCAACAACAACATGAAAATTTGATTGTTTGCTTGGTCAAAAAAATTAAGAAAAGTTATTGGTTCGAAATTTTCTTTTTTTTCTTCCTTTTTCAACCCAGTAAGCCTGTGTGGTTTTTTTTACCCATCAAATGATCAAATTTTCGTGTTATTGTTCCACCATTGCGCTGCAAATTTTGTCTAGTTTCTTTACATATTTTTAAAATTTGTTTCAAATTTTCAAAAATTGAATTTGAAAATAAAAAAACTGGGTAAACTAGACCAAACCGGGTTTTTCGGGTAACCGGTCCGATTTACCATCTTAACACGAACCCTGTCTATGAATAGCCAGCCCAGTAATTAGTCCGTACACGATTCACTCATGTGGTTGTCGACAAAATATTTTCTTAAGTATCATCTCATGGTCCAACCCGCATCTAAACTAATGTTTTTTAAAAAAAATATGATTCAGTTGCCGAAATGTCTTGGCGTGTTTTTTTAGTACAAGACCTAAATCGCAGTTCTTCAAGTTGGTTGCTGCTAGCCACCCATCGCACTTCTTCAAGTCCTTATTAAGTCTTCCCTCTCAAATAATAATAATAATAATAATAATAAAGTCCTTATTAAAGGCCCGTTTGATAGGACTGTGGCTGCGCCGGTTTCGGCTGTGACTGTGGCTTTTCTAAAACCCTTAAGCCTGAGCAGAAGCGCGGCCAAACGGACTATAGCTTCAACAGAGCTATGTGTGTTACTGTTAAACGGACTATAGCTTCAACAGAGCTATGTGTGTTGAAGCGGAGGTACGCCCGCACGAGAGATGACTAGGCACGTGGGCCCATGGTATTCAGTAAGCAGTTTGCGGATGACACGATCGCAGGAATAACCCAATTCGAAGCAGCTTCGTATAAATGCCCTACGAAGAATCAAAGATGAAACTCCATTATTATTTTATTAGTAGTTTGAAAGTTTGAGCGCTCAGCTCTTCTGTCTTTTTATACTAGGCACGTTTTCATACCGAAATTTACCATGAACAAAATCCGTAACAAGACTAACAAAAGGAATTTAAAAAGATCGGCGACGCTAGAAAGAAAAGCAACCATTTTAGAAAGAAAGAAAAAAATGGCAAATACGTGAACAATTTGATTTATCATCTGAAGTTCTGAACAAGGTCAGCGTTCGACAAAAGTCTCTTTCCCAGCTCTCCGATGTTCCCGATGCGATGCGTACAGTGATTCGCTAATCCCAGCCCTCGTGCAGTGCTCGTGTCATCACTCCACCCGGGCAAGTCATCCCTGAGATCGATCGAATCAATGGAGGTCCGCGCACGCGCGCCCGGCAAGATCATCCTCGCCGGCGAGCACGCCGTCGTCCACGGCTCCGCCGCCGTAGCCGCCGCCATCGACCTCTACACCACCTCCTCCCTCCGCCTCCTCCCCGCAGGTATCCATCCTCCTCCGACCCCACCGTCGAACAAACCGTCCGCGTTTCTTCATTCCCCGCCGCTCTTCTTACAGCTCGTTCTTGGCAGGAGAAGGTGGCGCCGCCGACGCGGTGGAGCTGGACCTGAAAGACTCGGGCCTCACTTTCTCGTGGCCGTGCTCGCGCCTCCGCGAGGCGCTGGGGCAGGGCTGCGAGGCGAGGGCGCCGAGGCAATGCTCCCCGGACGAGCTGGCCGCCATGGCCAAGCTTCTGGAGGAGCACGAAATTCCCGAGGCCAAGATCTGGCTCTCCGCCGGCCTCTCCGCCTTCCTCTTCCTCTACACCTCCATCCTGGGGTTTGGAATCCTCTTCCCGAAGCAATCTTGTGAAAATGCTGACACTTCCCAGTAGCACATTCGAATTCGATTGATTTGATTGGCTGGGCTCTTGGGCAGGGGTAAACCTGGGAAGGTGGTGGTGTGCTCGGACCTGCCCATGGGTGCGGGACTCGGCTCGTCGGCAGCATTCTGCGTGTCCATGTCAGGGGCGCTGTTGACGGCGGCTGGCGCGGTCGCTGTTGGAGGAAGCAGTCAAGCCAAGGAGTGGGAGGTGTTTGAGAAGGATGATCTTGAGCTGGTAAACAAGTGGGCGTTCCAAGGGGAGAAGATCATTCATGGCAAGCCTTCCGGCATCGACAATGCCGTCAGCACTTTTGGTATGCTATTACATTCACCCCTTACCTCTCAACTTGGTAATACTGATTACTGAAACGCTTTTGAACTCATGATTGCACCGCACTATTGCTATAGTCGTAGTCTGAATTGTTTATAATGATGCAAGTTGTCAAAGAAGTGTCCAATCATGGATCTACCAATAGCAACCTGATGCCACCACATATATCACCGTATTTTAGGTGTCCATTTAACTTTTCACATATACTGCTAGTTTAGTCATCTCATTCTGCAAAGCTATTTATCACAACTTTAATTCCTTCGTTGTCAGTTCTTAGTATTCATATTGGTTCACTAAGTCGGTTGTATGAATGTTAGGAAGCATGATCAAGTTCAAGAAGGGGGAACTGACAAACCTTAAATCTAGGAACGCAGTGAAAATGCTCATTACTGATACAAGAGTTGGTAGGAACACAAAAGCCTTGGTTGCTGGTGTATCAGAAAGAGCCTCTAGGCATCCAGATGCTATGGCTTCTGTCTTCAATGCAGTGAACTCTATCAGTGAAGAACTTTCGAGCATTGTTGAGTTAGCAGCTGAGGATGAAATAGCCATCACCTCAAAGGAGGAAAAACTAGCTGAGCTTATGGAGATGAACCAAGGTTTGCTTCAGTGCATGGGAGTCAGCCATGCTTCTATAGAAACCGTGTTACGGACAACTTTGAAGTATAACCTGGTCTCGAAGCTAACTGGTGCTGGTGGTGGAGGCTGCGTTTTGACTCTGATACCAACTTGTATCCTCTTTACACCCTGATTCAATTGGTTCCATCATGGCTTTTATATAATAACATAAATACTAGATGTCCTTCAACTAGAACCTTTCCAGACATAGGCATTTTCTTGTCTTGATACTTGCTGATGGTGAATTTGACAGGATATGAACATTTGGTACAATGACCTTTCAGTAAATGCAAAATACTAATTGCTTAGAAATATTTATTCATGACTCATGTAAGAAGAAACTGAACTCCATCTAATCTAGATGAACAGTTATGAACTAGACCTATAGATATATACTCCATCCGATCCTTTTTTATGACGTTCAGACAAGAATCACAGTTCAAGTGTGAACTAAAAGCTTTGTCTGAATGTCAAGAGAAAAAGATCGGAGGGAGTAAGAAGAGTTAGTTAACCTTACAATGCATAGATATTCTATGGATCACTGAATTTGTTAAGGTCTGTATTGTTAAGATCACAATTGGCTTCAAAACCAGGGGTAAAAACACCAAATTCCCATTTTTTGGGGCATTGGTGTTTTTACCCCTGGTTTGCATCTCAATTGCGATTTTACTCCTCGTTTTTCAACTTTGCGATTTTACCCCTGGTTTTTCAAATTGAAGCAAAAACTTACCCCTATGGTTGCGATTTTGCCCCTGGTTTTGAAGCAATGAAGGGGTAAAATCGCAACCACAGGGGTAAGTTTTTGCCTTAGTTTGAAAAACTAAGGGTAAAATCGCAAAGTTAAAAAACGAGGGGTAAAATCACAATTGGCTTCAAAACCAGGGGTAAAAACACCAAATTCCCATTTTTAAATTCACCTACTTAGTTAACAGGTATGTCACTGAATAGTTTTCTATTATGTGGTTTTATTCAATGGCAGTACTTCATTACGTTGTTCCTTCTATCGCGTTTTATTCGATTCTATCTTGCACGTACGCAGTTTTACTGTTTGCATCTTTTTGTTTCCTATGTTCGCGATAATACAAATTTTTCCTTGACCTCAATGCCAGTATTATCCAGCATAATTCTGGAGAAAGTCACTGCAGAGCTCGCATCACATGGTTTTCGCTGCTTTAAGGTTGAGGTAGGTGGGCAAGGTGTCCAGGTTTCCCATGGATGATGCTCCTCTTTCCAGGAGATGTAACATACTTCTAGAAAAATGGCTAGACTATACTAGAGTTCTTTAGATCACTACTTGAATTGTTTCAAGGTTAGGACATTATTGTGCTATGTTTAGCATATACTCTTTTATCAAGTAAGCATTCAGCTGCATAAATTGCTGGTGTGATTGTTGTATGCTGTAAACGTTGTTTCAAAATAGAACGTATCCATATTGAGATGTGGCTGGCATCATAGGTTTTGTTCTTCCCTTCCTTAATAAAGAACTTCATGCTACATATTTTGCCTTCTGCGGCAGCGCTATCAAAGTACATTTATCATTTATGAAAGCTTTATCCTTTCATCTGCACTTGTGTGCAGACTGTGGGAAAATTGAAAGGCGTTTTTTTTTTTGGGTGCCTAACGATTCAACCTTATACCCCCTTTGTTTTATTTTGTTGGCGTTAAGACAACCTAGTTAATGCAAATAATATACACTAACTTTGTTGTCCTAATGTCAATAAATAAAAAAAATAGAGGGAGTACTCCTAAACAGAACAAGTAACAGCTGAGCTTTTTTTTTTTTTTTTTGATTATGTAACAGCTGAACTTGACGCAGGTAGATAGAGTCACAACATGGCCTTCAGCCACTTGAGCCTCTAGTAAAGCTGTATCTGGCATCAAGTTACACATGCGGTGATCACAAATGATTATTTAGGCTAATGACTTACTCTGAAACAGCTGCAGAAAAAATACATTTTTTCCCTTTTTATTCCAAAACTTTGTTAAAAAATAGGTCAAGGTCTAACATGTCTCCCTGTGAGTACAATGCCTTTGAAAGCAGCACGCTTATACAGTTTCCATGATGACATGGCAGCGGCCCGCAACCATGGCTTGATTTCTACTTTGGATCCAGGGTTAGAAATGATCTATGCATCATCTAACAAATCTGCTTACAAAAGGAAAACAACTGCGGTAGAAAAAACTAAAACAATCAATAGTTAATGTTTTTCAGTTTTGCAAATGCAGCCGATTCTGGAAGGGTAAAAGATGCACATAGCATCCATTTCCCAGGGGCAACAAGACGAACTCTGTGCATTTCAATGTTGTTGACTTGCTCACATAATGCTAAATTTATCCTCTGCAATTTACGAGTAGGAATTATTAGTAACTAAAAGTCATGTGGACAAAAGATCTTCAGTACCCTACAAAAGAAAAGGAAAATTCAATACAGAAGGAAAGTGTTGTTGTGGTCATACAGTGCTTACCTCATGGAAGTCATTTTCAGGATCCTCTGCTTTGGAAAATCCATACACATGGATCTTTGGCATGACATAATGTAGTCCCAATCGACTGTTCTGCAAAATTCCTCTGAATATATCTGGGAAAAAAATGCAGGTGCAATTATATATGAGATGGGTAGGTGCAGATTTTTCAAAATCATTCGGACCTGGAAAATATTAAAAATTATTGTTAACTATTTTGACGAATGAATTGCCAACACTGCGACATGTCCTCTTGATTTCAAAATCCAGTAATGATAATACATGAAAGTCATCTTGGGACTGCAGTTCTCCCATGAAGCCAAGAAAAAGGAATTTCTCTAAAATCTAAATTCCGAGACTACACTAAAACATGAAAACGTAAAGAAACAACGGCAGAGACATAGGAAGTCGTGCATACATTCCATTGCATATATTTAATGGAAGTTACACTCAGGAGGAACAAAGTATTATGTTCCAATCAGTCAAACTTCCAAGGAATCGGGGAATACTCACCTAAAAATTCTGCAGCATCATTGGGCAAATTCATTACTATTTGTGTAACTGGGCGCACATCCTGGCTTGAATATATTGCACTGATAAACCTTCTAGCGTCCATGTTAAAGGCCTATTCAACAAAAACAGCTTCAGGAAGTTGGCAACCACAAGTACACCATATTTGATCATCCGACATTTTAATAAATTGAAAAACATAGAAACAAGATGGTTACAATGGCATATCTCCGTTGATGATTACTTTCAAAATATATCTTCACACGAGCATCAGCTTTAGGAATACTGTAATTGCATATACTCCCTCTGGTTTTAAATATATGACACCGTTGACTTTTTCATTGAACTTTGACCAACAATATGTATCTCAGTAATTAGTTACTTAACGTGAAACTAATATCATTGGATCTAGCATCAAAAGCACTTTAAGGTTAACTTGTACATTTAGCTATTTGCACAAATATTTATAGATAAGACAAATGGTCAAAATAACGAAAAAAAGTCAACGGTGTCATATTTAAAACCGGAGGGAGCACCTTTTACAAACATAACATCTTCAACTAAAGTGTTTCTAGCAGCAATATTGATGATATGTTGCTAGTATTTCAGTTAGTCATGGTATTTCTACTTCAAGGAAGAAACCATGGAGATAAAATATTGAAAAATAGAAATGCTACTTCTTTCCTGTGTATCTCAAAAGTTATTACCTCAATTTTCCTTTCAAGTTTGTTAAGGACAATATTTCTCTCAAGGTATTCCACAGCTGTAGGGTTTATGTCATTTGCATAGACGTATTGGACCTTTTTTGCAGCTGAAATTGCTAAAGGACCAACCCCAGAGAACATGTCACCTGCATCAGATTGAGACAATCAAGAATTGTTTTATTAACACATACACTTTTTAGACCATCACGATATGTTACTTTACAAAATATTATAAGTAATTATAAGAGGACACCTTAAGTAGACTAGTTTCTTCCACATTGGGGTTTCGCATAAGTTGGCCATGACGAAGAATATGCATGTAGGCAGATTGGGGCAGGACTTAAGGTGCACTAACAACGATGAGAGAAGGCATTCATATGCACAGAAACTATGTCAAGAAGTGGCATGCCACCATAGGTAGAATGTAGATCCTCAGACCATGTAATTATAGAAGACTCCATATTTCCGAATTTTCAACTTCAAACAGCGAAACAATGTTTTGTGAAAATATTTGCTTAGTCATACTGTTCTAATGAAATGGACCAATAATTGCCAAAAGGAATAAGGCTACGAGACATACTAATAGATCTTGGGCCGTGATTTTACAAGCAACAGGATCGTCTAATACTGCCTCCGTTTTTGTATTGATGACGCCCGTTAGCTCAAATTTGAGCTAATGGCCGTCATCAATTAAAAGATGGAGGGAGTAATAAACAAAGAACAAGGCTGTAACTTACAAACAACATCAGAGTTTCCAAAGATATTGTCCACGAGCCTCCGCCTCTCTGTAGCTAACCTAGAATTCCAATAGCTGCACCAGAAAATCATTGGGTATCAGTTGCGGAACTCTTTTCTCAGCACAACTAGGGCCACTAGCTCATGAACAAAGGAAAAGAACTATGACAGAGAATTCGTTGAGCTCACTGGGCTGAAAAATTAGCAGGTATACTTGATAATTTTTTAATCACGACTAGGGCCACTAGGGCAGTTCCACTACTGTTGGGTATTACGCATGCCGAAGCTTGCTAAATTTCTGTCTATCGCATATGATACCCACATGTCATTATTTACTTTTTCATTAAGTATAGACGAATGAGATTTTATTTTGTAAATTTGACTCTAATAAATACAATGTTTCATACAGATCATTGATAAGACATGGAGATGACAAATTAGAACTCTTTGCGGCTTGCAAATTGAATAACAAAAGCAACCAATGCAGCTAATTTGAATGTTACACGTCAGCAAGGAGTGTTGTGCAGCAATGCCAATTTGTTGCGAGCATTTCGGCCACCAATGTCTCGCCTGCATGCTGCTTCTTGTTGCACATTGGTAACACAAAAATATTGTTGGCAAAGATCCCGATGGGAACCAAAATCCATTGGTCATACCACTTTTGGCAAGGTATTCAAGGGTGGCAACCAAAACACGCCATATTATGGCAGGACTTCTCTGCTTCCAAGCCAGATGGTGCCATAGGTAGTGAAGGCACATGATTGTTTAAGCTATGTGATAACAGTTGTTTTTAGTTTTACAAACATGTCACTATATTGACTACTGGTTAAAGTGGATTAAGAAATCCTTGCACAATCCCAAATTATAAACGAAAATAAATTATATCTTTCAATTTTAGGTGATTTCAGGAGTCACACGACAACCAAGATTTTTTCTTTTTCATAGAGTGTGGGCAGTTGCTCCCATGATGGCCAAATAAGCTTATCTGCTCTTATAAGAATCCATATTAACAACGATATTTGACCAGATTATAATTTGTGCAACATTCAAATGGACCTATTTTGAAGTCCCAAAACCACTATGTTACTGTACTTAATATTTCATCCCTCATCGCTGGGTGACTGCATATGTATCCACCACAAAAATTCCCTCTTTCGAAATTCATCATTAACGTTAAGGCTAAGCCATCACAATGACACGGGTACACAACTATATAGAAAATCTTATCAACATCAATGAATGTAAAATATGGGTTAGGTGAGGATAAGAACATACACTGTCCCAAGATCAACTTGAAAACGAAGGCCGTTCTCGGTGACCATTGTATGAAGGGAGTCTTTACCAGCTAATACTTCAAGTTGCATAGTTCTGTAGTCATTTTGTATAGCATCAGTCTTATTGACAACAGTTTGGATTTTTGGCTTGTTTTTGTCCAGCACCACCTGCATAACAAAGGATTGTATTGCATGCAAGAAAAGAAAAAATAATACTAAAAGGTGAGAAACCAACTATTATGTGATCAGAGGTTACCTGGGCAATAAGTCTTTTGTATGGTAAATGTTCATCCCGTAAGTTCAAGTGTGCAATATGCCCCACTGTTTCGAAGCCTGTAGGAATGATTATACCTTCAGGGAGTATTGCCTCTAAAACCTTCAGAGATAAGAAATGATCAAGAAGTTAAATAATATTGAAACAAAAAAAAAAAACCTTATGAGGAAACCCTTAATCAGTGTCTTGTAAATGCAGATATAAAACCCAATTTCTCTTAACAATATCTTTGAAGCAAGAACTGAAAAAGAAAAACTTATGAGAAAACTAAGGTATACAAGATCTTCAGAGTTCAGACAATTCAATCTAACCTGGATAGACTGAACTTTTTATCGGAACCCTGAATTTGCAAAGGCAGTGTTACCTGGACGGGCAATATGCAGGCGTTAGACACCAACACATATCAGAAGTTACACAATGCAGACATAAAAAGTTTGTGTTCATGGAGCAACTTAAAAGGCCACATTATCTGAGGAGTATACAATCTGAATCTTATTTTCGAGGACACCCACGTGGCCTACCAGTAGATATGTAGTGGTTGAGGTCATAGGATCAGGTTTACACCACCATACAGTAAGGAATATGTAGTAGATTTTTGCATGTTCTCTTCTTATTTTTTAAAGGGAAATTTCTCTTATTTAATTCGACTATAGAACAGAGTTCCCATGTTTATAACTAAAATGGCTGTCCTAACTAAGGCAAATGCTTGTGATGCATATGCGACTAGTATTGCCCAAGTCTAGGTAACACTGCATGCATGAACTGGTTTTGTATGTCTGAAGTCCACAAAAATAACCCATCTCAAAAAAAGTTATATTGCCACTAGAATTCCCAAACGTTCTTGCTACAATATAGCATTTCATGTTTTCAAAATGAAAACGAAATTCTGGATTACGTAAGAATGGCCACTGACAGGTTATAACTGAATAAGAACAACTTCAGTTTTTCAGAGCTAACTTGTCATTCCCGGTGTTTAGTAGATAGCAATGATGTCAAATGAACACTCTACTATATAATCAACATCCTTACTCATGATTCCATCAATCAGACTAATAATTTTGAAAAACATAAGCCATTGGACCAGCAATGGCTTAGGGAAGCGACTGGTATGTGATGACTAGAGTTTATGCTGACAATCCATTATTAAAGGGGAAAAAACGGAAGTGATTTGTTTAACAACCTCAACAGAAAACACATAAGAGAAACAACAAAAAGAAAATGTGCCAGCAAAACACACTTAGGAATTCAATTGCAAACAGGTGTGACGAACCTCATTCATAGACCAGTAACTATAGAACAATGTTAGCTGGCAACGTACAAGCTCATAAGCAGAAGACCCGTCCTGGGCGGTTTCATGGTCCAACACAACCTGCAAATAAATATGGACCTTCCTGAGCTCAAAAAGGTACCATTGACACCGAGAATGGAGATTTAAACACAGTTTGAGTAGAGAAGTATGATTTCCTTTAAATTGGTCTTGCAAAGATGGCAACAGTTCCCCTTTGTTATGATAGATTATAAGGACTACTTAAGGAGGTTATAAGGAGTAATTGGTAATTCATAGAAGACGTGATTTTCAAAATGTTAAACGCCAGAGGCAATGACAGCATTTTGAACCAGAGGCAAAATGTGGTCAGATCAAACATCAACATTTAACTCCTAAGGTACCATTATAAATTCAAAAACTGCTATGTCGAAATATAAAGAAGAAATCAAAATCCTCACCTTGACGGCCTCTGGGAGCTCATCCACTTTACTCTCGGCGTATCTCTCATCCAGCAGCAGCAGCCGGGTAGGGCCCATCCTCCATGCGCCCTTCCCGAAGCCTTCTTCTCCGACCAGCCCCTTCCACTCTTCGGCGGCCTCCTCCCCTACCACCTCCACCACATACGTCTTATCACTGTCCCGCTCGCGCGTCGTCTCCTCGTCGCTGTCTCCCCCTTTCTTCGCCTTCCGCTTCGCCGAGGCAGGCCGCGAGAGACGAGCGAGGTTAGGGAACCGAACGAAGCCCCTGGCGTTGAACTCGCGGGCCAGCTTCTCGCGCCGCTCCACCGCTGTCGGCGTGGCGTGTCCGCCCTCTTCCCCAGCGGGGTGGCGCTGGGCGGGAGACGGGAGGGAGAGGGATAGGGCGAGGCCCTGGTCGTTGGGGAGGCGAGCGACGTTGCGGACGCGGGGCCAGTTGAGGAGGTGGCCCCGGAGGCGGCGCTCGAGGGGCGCGCAGGCGGCGGCGGGGACGCGGAGCGCGGCAAGGTCGAAGGCGCGGGTGTATGGGTCCGCGTGGTCCGGCGTGGAGCGGCCGCGGCGGAGCGAGGGCCCGTGGAGTGGAAGCGGGGTCGGCGCGGGAGAAGACGATGAGGGCGATGCGGAGGAGAGGGGTTTGAAGCGGAGGTGGAGGCGGGTGGAGGCGGGACGGCGGAGGAAGCGGGGCGCGTGAGGGTGTAGCTGGACGTGGAAGAGGAGAGCCATTGGTACGCAGGGCGGCCGAGCACGTCGGAGGAGGATGGGCGGCGGCGGCGGGGACCGTTAATCTAGTCTGCCGCCATGGCGAGAACGGAAGCTGAGGAAGGACGGGCGGGGATCAGGTTGCTCTATTTCATTTGGTGGGCTTAGCTGGAACCTGGACCGAGGCTGCTTTCAGATTATGGGCCATGGCTCTACGAGATTTTATTTATATGTTAATCAATTGGCTTTTTTTTTGTGTCTCAAAAAACATATTGGCATTTCTTTTGCTTGTGTTTCTCAGAGAAGCAAAGACAATAAGATAAGCACAAAAAATTACGGTGAAGGATTTTTTTCCCATTCACATTTCCGTATTAGAAAATACGCAAAAAATAACTTTTGAAGGTTTGGCACAAATTCCTAAGGTTCCATTGCCTCCAAAAGTTTGTCCAAATTTACGCAAACTTTCAGCAGTTGTATTGCTTCAGCACACTTTTAACAGCTGGATTGGTTCAACTAAAGTTCACAGGCGAAAATAGCTGGTTTCAGGAGAAGCGAACATCTTAAATTAGCTTGTGACACATTCATTTTAATGCTTCAACCATAGGACGACACGCAAGTTAGACCACTATGCAAAAAATATCGCATTAATGCACTGCCTACCACAGGCCTCAAAAGAGAAACACATGGAACCATGGACATCAATCAACACCTAATCATCACTACTTTCGCAGTGACGCAGGCATTGGGAGAACATACATATGCAGGAAGAACATTGCTCGTGTTTTATAAATATGGAGAACTATGCATCCAACCCATTGGCCAAAATCCAAAACTTTCATGTCAGTGATCATGCTAAACATACAACTGAAATTAACTCTTGAACCGAACACTGCGGCTGACGGTCGGGTTGATGCCAGACATTTCACCTCCATATGGACCGGAGGGCTTCTTAATGTCGCGCACTTGTCCTTTCCGCTTTTTGACCTTGTTTGTGTGCTTATCCTGAACAAGATTGGGGACACGCACAAAAAAAAAAGTGAGATCACTTGGAACATCCAGGCAGCTTGGCAGACATGTGTAATGTCACTTACCCTGTAATTCTTTCGTGGATTCTTCTTTTTCTTATTCCTGGAACGTGTCAACCCTCTGTTCTTCTCGATCTGCAAGAATTTGGTTTTCTTTTAGAAAAAAAAAAGAAACTAGAAAACAGCGTATGTTGTCTGGTACTTGGGCAAGGTTTAACCTGATATGAGATCTTCCTCTTGCCATCTCCTTCAGTTTCTTCGTCCAGCTGTTGAATACCAGTAGTTCTGCCAAACATTATGAAGTGTCAGCATAGCATTTATTAGAGAAGAAAGCAACATCTTAGCAGGCATATAGGTAAACTTACGGCATGTACTTCTGTTCTTTAGTTGATAGTTTCTCAATTCTCCGTCTTTTGACATCTTTGTAGAATTCATCTTCAGAATGCAACTGATCATTATTATTGTCACCTTCATCACTGAACTGGCTTGACTCAGAATGGTCGTCGTCTTTTGGTAACTCATGATCATCTTCATGAGAATTAGCCCCTACTCTCGAAAGGACACGTAGCTCATGTTTTCTCCGCCTTTCACCAATATTATCTCGCTTTGGAATGTCATCGTCACCAGAAACAAACTTGACAACATAACGGATGACGAGGGAAAGACTAGTTAGTATCAGCTACAACAATACATTTGCAACTATCGATAACATACAAAGTAATTAAACATCATATACAAAGCAGTGATGCAGTTTTTCTGCCCCAGTCTCATCCAAAATTCAAAATTTTGACATAAATTGAAATGAATAATTAAACATCTTATACAAAGCAGTTATGCAGTTTTTCTGCCCTAGTCTCATCCAAAATTCAAATTTTTGCCATCAATTGAAATGGATCCAAAGCTCATGACTGGAGCATATCCAAAGCTCAGGACTGGAGCACCATCAATTCCTACATTGTTAAAGAAATTAAAGACCGCTTCTTATTTCTGTGAATATTCTGGTTGCAGCTCTGTTTCAGATGATATTATTAAAATCATTTCCAATAGAAGATGACTTAGACCCTTGGTAATTAGTCAGTGCATATCATGCTACCAAGATGTAAATATGGTCTATGCCAAATCCTTAGCAGACCACAAGACCAGAAACATGAAACAAATCAATGTGTATACTCATACCTTGCTTTTATTTGTCTTAGCTGCTGCTACCAGGAGTTTGCTAGGTTTCATCATTTGACTGTTTTTCTGCACTTCATCATCAAAGTCATCCAACATCTGCAGGTCTCTTCTATATATTCACAAAAGACATCAATAAATCACAAAGAAATAAGAAAATTATTATTTAATACAAGATAGTAATGTGCAAATAATAGCTTACTTATTACTAGTTGTCCTAATGTGTGACGACTTATCTGGCTTTGTTCGTGTCAAATTATACAGCCCTTTTTTCTTTAACCTTTCCTCGAGGTTTGCTCTTACTTTCAACATTTCCAGGCTTTGCAGGCCCATATGCTCATCCTGTAATTTTTCAATTCACACTTCATTATTTACACTCCGATTTAGAATTACAAATCACAATGTATACTAAATGTTCTTAGCAGTACAACCTTGCTCTTCAGTTCGCTAACTTCACGCTGATCATTATTAGAACGCCCACTTTTTGACAGTTCAAAGAGTTCAGCGCCCTGAATCATTGAAACCTTGAGTTATTTGGATCGCCTTGATACTCAACAAATAAACACAATAAACTAGACAGTACTTGTTCTGTTTTATCTCGCCGTGCAGTGCTACGTTTACCCCCTTCTTTGTCCAGCGCGACTATTTTATCTGCCTGGATGGTGCTTGTTTGCTTACTATAGTCATCAGTGTCCCCATTTTGGCCTGCTAGATTCACAGTGACCTGCTTCATCTGCAAAACAAGAATATCAAATATTTGACATGCTCTTAATAGCTTTTTTCAATTAATTCACAAAAATGTTTATTTAACAAGCCATGAAATAATGAATCTGATAATTGGGAAAAAATCCTTACACGCTACCGATTAAAGTGAACTTATTTTTATTGATATAATAACAGTACATGATGAGAACAATAAACTAAAAAAATGGGGTGCAGGGCGGGGAAGGGAAAAAAACATCTTGCAGGTACAGGGCAGCATACAAAATATGTGCCATACCTGGCCATGCCTTCAGAATTCAGTACATATAGAAATCAGTTTATGGAAAACAAACCTTCTCTACCATACTCTTGGTCTCTACAAGGCGAGCAATTACAGGATGATCCTGCACGGACAACCCCTCAGCTTTCATAAGGAGGTAGAAGGTAATAGCTTGACAATAAGCCAGCAAACAAGCTTTCTTCACGTCCAAAGGTTGCATTCTCCCCTTATCTTTGCCATGACCGGCTGTCATCTGCAGAATAGTCCATTATCACAAGGCCAATGAGAGATGGATTCAAGATGAGAAAGAGCGCTGGTGGCGGGGATTCATCAAAACATTACAGTACAGCAGAGAAAGGAAGAAAGAGAAGTGTTTAAAACATTCGCATAGCATGGACCAGCTCATATCATTGATTCTCTTTGTTCTGGTGATAATGCTGAAGCTGGACCATTTTCATACACAACTGAACTTGCAGTCAATGGATAGTTAAATTGACATAATTTACACAGCCCCAATGTATTAACGTTAAATATACCACTATATAGATTATGGACAATATTGAGCCGTGGAATTCATATATGAGTCAATTGTTAACAACCACTTAGGAAGTCTAGATCTGACAAAAGTAAGTTGTGCAAAGATATTGTTAAATCAGTAGTCCAGTTACATGCACAAGGGTTCACGCGACACAAACAATAAAGCCTTTTGGCCCTGATCGGCTCTGATTAACAGCGCTGCGGCTGCAGAGCTGTTAAGCACAGCCGATCAGGCCCTTTAGTCCCGAGAAAATTTGCAGTAAGCTATGCCCAGCTGCATAGTGAAGCCTAATATGAACATGGCCTCTGCTGCTCAAGTATCTGATATCAAGGTTGCGAAGAGGAAAGACATGGCACAGATGCAACAAGAGAAACTGGTCACCAACGCCCATCATAATCAGATAAGCATGTTGTTATGGCCCACGGTTGTCAAGCAGAAGGCTTTGACAGTGGGACAGGAAGCATTGCCAGCATCGGTACATGAATCAGAGGATACACACAGATGCAACACACATGCAAGTTTCATGCTGATCAATGGTACATCGTGGCATTGGAAAAAGTCAATTTGACTGCAAAATTGGCAGCACAAACTGCTAGGATTACGCATTAGGAAAAGAAATTGTTGCTCAATACTGATGAGCGTCATCCGCTGGCCTTTTGCCCAGGGCTTTGCTACCATTCAAATGGCACCAGCTCGCATGTTGGCTACCACCGCTTCTAGGTTTTGTGGCACCTGCGCACAAGCCAACACTAGGACCTCGATACCACAGGTGGGAGTTAA
This sequence comes from Eragrostis curvula, assembly GCA_007726485.1. Classification (NCBI taxonomy): domain Eukaryota; kingdom Viridiplantae; phylum Streptophyta; class Magnoliopsida; order Poales; family Poaceae; genus Eragrostis; species Eragrostis curvula. Next base: position 818,258 of record RWGY01000026.1, read on the forward strand.
TAGCGCGATCACTGAAAATTAGGGTCGGCACACCATAGACGCAAAAGATTGACATGTAAGGGACAGCCCAACAGTGGAATGCAATGATGGTGTGACAAGAGCGTTTTCATTTTGTCCTTCAATATAAAGTAAAGGCCATACCGATGATCTCCTCATGTCAAACAATTGCACACAAGATGTTCCTGCCACGATAGCGTGCAGTGAAGCATAGAAGGCAGAAAAGCCAATTCAACTAACATGTACGGCATAACCAACAAAAGAAGGGGGCAACAAATTCACCAACAAGGAAGACTGAAATCAACAAGCAAGAAAGCCTTATAGTGGGTGCAGAGAATAGTGGCAAAAATGGTGGAGAAAGCTACATGGAGAATGGATCCTTGAATCCTTTAGGGATAATCGCCTAGTTCCTTTGCAAGGATAGAGATGGTTCTATTTGTATTGTAACACCATATTTTAACTTCTGTCGAATAATGACAGCATCTAGCGATCACAAATAGTAAACAAAAAAACTCGAATAACTATAAGAAATGTCGAATAGGCAGCCAAATTGTAGTCGAATAGGACTAAAGCTGGTGGTCGATAAGTACATGCACACGTTCCATCAACTGAGCTAGGCTCGGTTCAAAATAGTATGCCGAACAGTAAAGCTAGCAAAAAAGCCTAACACAGTAGGATGAGAAATGGCACACCAATTAAATAGTGAGAATAGCACTAAATTACCTCACTCGTAAGATGTCCAATACTACTAAGTTCTTCATGGGCCTCCTTCAACTCAGACAGCAAGCCAACAAGTTCAGGAGCAGAACTGCATCAAATCGATATAACGATGTCATTATTGTCAATACTGAAACACAGAACAATTATTTCACTTCTATTGGCTCAATTGATTGATGCTAAAAGCACTACAATCCAAAAGAATACCTGTACAGCACACCCATTTTGTCATCTGATAAGATGTCAAAGTCTTCTTTCAACTTCTCATAGCTTTTCATAGAGTACGCCTCATCAGAAGTTTTGATTTGATGGTCCGATGCCTGCGCAATGGGTAAACAATTGTACAGAGGTAATTTTTCTATCAGCTTCATACTAATGTATGCATCAACGAATATATAATCTACCAGAGTACTAGCAGAATGAAATAACTAATTTCTTTACTCAATAGTAATTGTCATTTAGCAATGAGTAGGTAGAACACAATAAAAAACAGAATTTTCATCTCTTGAAGAAGACAAAGTCACTAAAACAAAATTAAGATGTGTACAACACAGCATATCTTTAGTTGGTTATAGTATAATAAAGATATCCTGAACCAAATTTAGATGATTCTCAAAACCATCTTATTGTCAAAGCAAAAAAGAAATTATAAGGAAAAAAGGTAATCACCTTCGTTGTTCTATTTTCTTCATCACTTTCATCATCTTCTATTCCAAAATCTTTCATAGACAGTTTGCCTTCCTGTTCTTTTTTAATCCTTTGTGCCTCCTCATAATCCACGTCATCCTCGCCAGAGTGTTCACCAGCATCATAGTAAGATTTTTTACCTTTGCCCCAGATGTTTTTATCCTTTTCTTCTTCCTCATGTTCATCCATGCTATCATCACCTCCCGCAATTTGTTTCACCGCCCTCTGTGCTCTTTTTACTATACAGAAGCATCAAGTTAATAATATATACAAACTGTTAACATAAGAAGAAACAGTTTTAGTACAGTATTTAACCCTGTTTCTCGAAGTCTTGTCAACCATAACAATTGTGCCGAAGCATCACCTTGCTTACTGCTAACCTTTTCATATAGCCACCCTCCCCCACAACTACACATACACACAATTTTCCCAATAGTTATGTGGTGATATGCAGGGTTCGCCTTATTTATCTTTTTATGGTTACTTGTGAAAAGTTCAAGCACCAAGGGCCACCTAGTCGGCTCCTAGGTTCACTTAGGCGCTAGGCAGTGCCCAAGAACAGACCACACGCCTCCCATTTCTTTAAACGCTGAACAAAAGGGGCATAGTAATTCAATGCAGCAATGGATTTATTCACTATGAAGAGGTAAGCTAACATTATCTACCATCCATACCCTTTCACAGCGGCACCAGCACCACACATACATGATGCGGTTAAAAATAATGTGAGCTTAATCAAAATGTCTGTTCATGATCAAGTATGTTTACAAAGCTCAATTCAAGCAGGAAATTAAAATATTAAAGATACAGAAATATGTAGCTACCCAGTCACAAAAATATGATTAACAGGGTAATATTACAAATATTTTTGCAGGGTAAAAATAACGTGAGTTCTGTCAAAAGGTTTGTTCATGATCAAACATGTAGCTATCCAGTCACAAAAATTATAACAGGGTAGTAGTATGCAATGTTTAAAAAAGCGGTTAAAGAAAGCAGGCGGTGAGCCATCGCCTAGCGCCTAGGCCGCCTAGGCGGCGCCAAGGCGTTTCTAGGCGTTTTCTGAAAAGCGGAGCAAATCCAGTACGAGCGAAGGCAAACAGCAAAGAGGAACAGAGGAGAAGCTCAAAATCGAGAGAAATCCGGCGCCGGTGACTCGATTTATTGACAGCAGAGAACAAAACGGCAGGGGTGGCGGATGGGAGAGGACCATTGACGCTCGATTTTGATGGCCCGCGTTGGGGAAAAGCCGAGTTCCTCAATTTTGACCGAATAAAATAAGGAAGAGATTGGGGAGCGATGCCTGCAGGCTGCAGCTTGCCAGCTTGCTTGCCATTGCTGCACTACTGATTACTGAATGCCGGCAGGAGATCGATTCAGCACAGAGCTGAACGAACAGCAGGGAAGAGACGAGGCGCTCAAGATTTAGAGGAATCCAGCGAGGGTGACTCCATGTGAAGGCTAGAGAAGATGGGGAACTGATGGCCGGCGACCGCAGGGAACGAATCGGCGGCGGCGGCGGGGCGGGAAGAAAATGACGGTGCCTGATTTGGAGGAGCGGGAGAGTGGGGAATCGCTCGATTCGGCTCGATTTGGAAACAGGCGCCGGCCAGAAAAGCGGCCGCTTTCACAATTGCGCGCGCTTAATCACGCTTTCGGAGGATTACGCGGTTCAGCGCCTAATTGCGTCGCGTAGCTGAAAGCGACGCGCTGGCCTACCGCGCAGCGCGTAGGCGCCGCTTAAGCGCGCGTAGGCGCCGCTTTTTTAAACACTGGTAGTATGCATAATATGTAAATGCAATTCGCGAACTTACATTTTGCAACATAGGCAGAGTCCCAGTCTTCATAATTAGCTTCATCCATATCACCATTCTCTTCTCCTTCGCTGTCATCACTTCCGCTATCAGAAACGCCCTATAAAAGATAATAATCGAGATCATCGAAGATGTCAAAATAGATCCAAGAAAATAAAAATAACAACAAATGAATTACTAGAATTTTGCTTAATTTTGGCTTCAGCAAGTAGTATACAGAATATGCATACATAGGGTGCCCTGTGTGGGGTGCCAAGAAAACAAACAATAGTACACATAACAAATAGGAAGTTATTTTGTGTTGTATTTAGTATCATTATCGATACATCTCAAGGGAGATGTATTAACATAAGGATGGAAAAAAACAGAAATATCATGTCGGATACGCATCATGATCTTCAAACCCCACCGCAAGAGAGAAGGCACCAAAATCAACCAATTCCATTGCAAAATTTGGTCAATGAAATAAGCAAATAATAAATAACAATGGGAAAAAAGTTATATTAGCAGGTACAGCCAATGCATAAAATAGAATACAAGTTGCCGGTCTAAAGAAAAGCTAACCAATCTGCAAAGATGTCAATTCATCTAACCGCTGAAAACTTAACCGAAATAATTTGTAATTTAGTGCGTACTATGATAATTTATGAAGGAACATGATCAGTGACAAGGGGCAAAACTACCTTAAGGTCGAACACGGGCTGCTCCAAATCATCATCCTCCGACTCCCTCTCTGGAAACAAGAAAGAGAAGAGTAGAAATGTTTGTAAGAAATTTGCAGACAGGGAATGAATCAACTCTAAATTTTTTTCATGGCACTAGAACTAGAGCACTGACTGACCATCATCAGAGTCGAGGGGGATCATGTCCCGCTGCTTGTGGACTGCAAAATCGACACCAGAACAAGCAAACATCAGCACCAGGAAAGTCATAGTAACCATGCGCATGCTCTTCAGATACGGGGGATGGGGTTTCCCATCGAGGTCATCTTACAGGCGTCAATCTCATCGTCGTCAGAACCGGACATCCCCGCCAGCTCATCGGTCCGCTTGGATTTGGGAAGGCCCCGGCCCGGCGGCATTCGTGGAGCCGTCCTCGACTTCTTCCCCATGCTGGGCAGCTAAGCTTCTCACCCCTGCGCGTGGCCGCCGACGGCTCGGGGGGAGGGCTCCGCAGCTGCTGAAATCCCCGGTCGCTTGGCGAGGCACGGCGAGAGAATAACGAAGCGCGGTGCGGCGGCTGCTGAAGAAAAATCCTGACGGGTTTAGGGTTTTGGAGGGGAAAGACCGAGGGCCTGTGTCGAAATTTAGCCCGTGGGCCGAGGTGGGCAGAAGGTGCAGTGGATTTCTCGGCGCCGCAACCAAGGGCAAAAAAAAGATACACAGCTGAAAATTCCACTTGATCTCAAAAAAAAATAAAAAATCCACAAGTTCCGTAGAATATTTTGTAATAAAATTGAGTTTAAAATACAGTCATATAAAATAAGCTTCCAAAATATTGATGAAATGGTAAAAACAACACCATATTCCAAATAAATGTCTTGTCAATGAGGTTTTCAAAATATCTAATTTGCATAGTGTATAAATATTTATTAAAATAAAAACAATATCTATATCTCTAACTACTCTGGCCGCTAAACTTCACTTCATCCCACAACGGAGGCATTGATGCTCTTGGTGCCTTTCCAACCTACAAACTCGCTTCTTACACCATCCATTTTATCCTCCTTGTTATGATAGCCCGCCTCTAGCACGTTGTGCAAAGTTCTTCTGCTAGTGCACGCCATCCACAACAAATGGCTTGTTAATGAGGTTAAAGTGCCAGGTGTTAGTAGGTACATTCTAGTTGGACGAGGCATGTAACTTGAACCTCGCGATATGCTACTTCAAAGGTTGTTCATTACTACCTCGGTCCCTTAATATAGGGTGTTTTGGAGTTCGAGATTTTTCTCTAAATATAGAACGTTTTGCATATAGGACAAATTTTGGGGTTGGTTTGGTGGAGGGGTGAGTTGAGTTAAAAATAAAAGGTATGGTAGTATTTTAACACTTTTGACTATTTTCTTATTTGAAAGTAGAAAGCCCTACATTTAGGGACGGAGAGAGTACATGTTTACTCTATCTTATGCCTAGAGCTCCACTCGATTTATATCCATTGTTAGACTAACTCCAACAGAGCCCAGGCAAATGCATATATGCCTCGCACTGTGCATCAACAATATCTCCTCCAACAGATGATGCAAGCATGAATGCATTTTGGCTTCGGAGGAGAGAGGGAAGGTAAAAATGGACTCCCTCTCTCCTTCTATGCATTTTATGGGGCCCGCACTGGCGGCGACGACGCTGGTGGCGCGGAGGCGGGCGATGGCGGAGGAGGCGCTGGCGGGGGAAACGCGTGCGTGGGGGAGGAGGAAGGCGGGGGAGGCGCAGCTCGGTGGAGTTGTCGACGGCGCGCATGGCTTGTTCCCCTGCCCCGTCTTCTTCCCCAGCCCAGGCCACCAAGTCGCCTTTTGCGGGGAGGCGGGGACGCGGCGCGGGGCGAGCCACGGCGACGCGCGGGAGCTGTGGCGCAGTGGGGCGCGGGGCGCGTGGTGGCGCGCGGGGCGAGGGAGACGAGCTGCAAGCACGGCAACTCTCTGCACGGAGGTGGTGGCGTGGAGAAGCAGGGGACGCGCCAGCGTCGCAAGCTCGGTGCGGAACTAGCGCTCGCCGTCGCCACAGACAGTGCCATGGTTCATGGCGAGACGGAGACAGTGCGCGACGGCTCATCCGACGGCTTCGAGGCGCGAGGTGGGGAGGGGCACTGCGCGGCGCGGCGTGGCGAGGAAGAAGGGGCGCGGGCCCCGGGCGCCGCGGAGGCACGCGGTGGTGGCGTGGGGTGCTGCGGCGCGGGGCGGAGGAGCGGGAGCGATGAGGGCGTCGCGTCGAGGTAGCTCGTTGAGGTGGCGCTTCGGATTTGATGTCCTCGGGTGGCGGACGACATACTCGGCGACGAGGTACGGTGCCGCGACGTGCCGACATACACTCGACGACGATGTACCAGAGGCGGCCGCGGCGGCGGACCGCGCGGACACGCCCTGCGCCTCCGCGTTCTACGACGCCAACAGGTGCCTCCGTTGCCAGCGTTGTGGATTGTGGCCTCGAGTTTGCGGGCGGCGGAGTCGTCGTGGAGCTGCTCGGCGCCGCCGAGCAGCGCATCGTCGTTGAGCTGCCCCCTGTCCGCGCCGCCGAGCAGTGTGTCGTCGTCCTGCTCCGGTTGCTCGACGTGGCTGCCAGTGGTCTGGTGCGGTGCAGGCGGTGCTACATCCCAGGGCGGGTGAGGCGAGCATTGCGGGCACGGCGCGGCACGAGGGCAGGCGAGGCGAGCGTGGCGGCTGCGGCAGCACGCGGAGGCGAGGTAGAGACGGGGCAGGCGCGGGGCGAGGCTAGCACGGCGGACGGGCATGCCTCCTGCTTGCACACCGCGATGGCCATGGCAAGGGCTGGAGAGGAGCGGGGCGAGGTAGGCGCGCACAATCGAGCCGCGTCGGGAGGAAGAAGAAGACAAGGCATGGCTGTTCCAGGCGGCGTCAGTCGTCGGACGGCGGTGACGGCGAGAAGGAGGAGGCCGCTTTCATTGTGGCTGACGACATAAGAAAAATGCAATTGCTTGTTGGAGACACTGCGAACCAAATGCAAACAACTGTACAGGTCATGCAAAGGTCTATTTGCATCTGGAAAATGGACATCCTTGTTGGAGTCAGTCTTACTAGAGAGAGTGCGTGAAAGAAAGAAAGACCATGCTTGATTATCGATGAAGACAAATGTAGGATAAAAATGGTTGGTGGGTGTTATTCCTTAGAAACTTTCTCTATTCCATTTATTCTTTCTTTGAAACTTTTTCAAAAAAAATTGCAAAGCTTTTATGAAAACATTATAGCAAACCTTTACATAAACTTCCTTTTTATAACTTTCTTAGAAACTTTTATTTCAAATGAAGAATCTCTAGCTACTAGTGTGATGGGAACAGAGCCCCATCATATGCAACATGATGTGGCAGAAAGAGCCACGGCGTGCCACGCCTAAGGGGTGGCGGTCTCCAAGAAAGTGGCCACTCCTTGGTTGATCAGTAAATCAGAGCCTGCCACACTTTTTCAGAGGAGAAATCTCGCCACGGGTGTGACGGAGAAAATTGCCGCCGCACTCTGTGGCGCAGCCAGCTGTGACGTGGCGGAGTGCGGCTAGCATCCAAACAACCCCTTAGTATTTCATTGATGCATGATTTTTACTTATATGAATGAAAAATAGTAAGTTGATCGAATTACCACACATATCTATACTCAAGTAAATTATTCAAGCATGTTAGTGTAACTATGAGCGGGGAATGATGCATGTAGAGTTTCGATGACATGCTCAAAATAGGAATTTGGCTGATTTTACAAAAACGCATGTCGATGAGTGATACCAAAATGAATTAAAGTAGACATTAATTATTTCATGCACCACGACGTGTAACGACGTTTGGAAAATTTTTATATCCATTTTAAGGGTGATTGTTGGAGGAAGGATGAAAAATTAGCCTCAATGTTTTTTTTTGCTTGCCTATAAAACAAGTTGGACCGCGCTAACGCACGGCAGCCGTATCCTGAGCGTTCCGCACGGCGGCCCATATATAGTAACAAACCGAATCGCGAGACGTTCCTTTCCTGGCAGTTTTGTCTCGTAGTGCGGAGCACCCGAGCGCGCGGGAGGCGAGCCTAGTGGGGTCCACATAAAGTTGCTTTTCGCCCACACCGCGAGGTCTCAAACACGCTGCCTCCTTTTGCGCCGCCTCACTAGGGTTGCGGCAGCGACGCCATTGGCGATCGCCATTGCCGCACCGATCCGGGGACAAGACGAAAGCAAAAAGCAATCCAGATCAAGGTTTTTGCAGGTAACCACTAGATGCTTCACCCGCATGCATCAGATTTGCTTAAACACACAGATTTGCTCAAAAAAAACAAGGAAATATAGACAACGCAGATGAGCATCTATGCACTTTTCTGGCAAATTCTTGTCTGTACGATGTCAAAGTGAATGCGTATCCTTATGATTTTGCATGTACCACAAATTTTCATGTTGAAGAAGAATTCCTGCAGCTAATAAAACTTGACTAGCTAAATGCTACTCTGGTTCTTTTGCTACCAGATTCTATACAGTTGCTACCAGATTTTTCACACTGCCAAAAAGCAACCACCCCTTCTCCTTTTTAAGCCCTTGTTCTTTGTTACCACTATTTCAGAAGCGCATCAATGCTTTCATGAGCCCTTCTCATTTGATCACATCTGTCAAAAAGAAAAAGAGAGCAATCTTAAATCAGTACAAAGTATTTTGTGTAGAAATGCTAATCTGAGTACAATATGTTACTGATGTACTGATGTATAGGCATGAATTTGCTTCCAGAGAATAATATGTTAGTAATTTTACATACATACTAATCAAAGTATTTTGTCTAAACATGCTAGTCATAGTACAATATGTTAGTGGTATATAGAAATGCTTTCAAATATATAGTCCTTATATAATAAAGTGCATCATTCTGCTAAAAGCATCTATGCACTTTTCTGCTATTTACAAACTTTAAGTGCATGTGTGTTATGATGTTGCATGTACACAGGTGTTCGTTTAGAAAGAAAAAAGGTTCCTGCTGCCAAGAATACTTGACTAGTTCAGAGTTCCTCTCATTTTTTCAACCAAAATTTATACAGTTACTATCAGATTTTTACATAATGAGAACAAGTAGCCAAGACAACTACTTCAGAAAAGTATTTTTTGACAAAGGCAAAAATCACCCTTTCTTCTAAATGAACACTAATTCAGAATGAAGAATCAATGCTTTGATCATACCTCAAAAGTATTTTTGTCATCCCCTCTATCATCATTTTCATAGCACTAGATCACGTCTGTTTGAAAAAAAGAAACAACCATATTACTGATGTATATACAAAAATTTGCTTTCCAAAGTACAATAAAATTACTGATGGATATACATGAATTTGCTTCCAGAGTGTAAATATATGACTGATAAAACAAAGATAAAAATGCTTGGCAGGTGATTTGAAGAAAAAATGGTGGACTTGAACTTGCCACCCCCTGATGAAGAAATGAATCCTAGTTTTTGCACTCAAGTTACAGGAGCAGCATGGGGAGATTCTAGTGTCATTGCTAATGAGCTTCCTACAGTTTCAGAAATAAGACTGTCACTAGAGGAAACACATTTACATGCTGAATATGATGATGAAGCCATTGATGCAGATAATACAACTGTTGGGGGGTCTACTAATGTTGACAGCATAGAGTCTGAAGAAGAAGCTCATGATTACCAAGAAGTTTTCTCAACACCACAAGAACCATATGTTGGCCAGCTCTTTGACAGTAAACAAGAGGCGCGGCACGTGTACAATGCCTATGCTATGAGAAAGGGCTTCTCAGTCCGAACTAACACATCAAGACGCTCAACAGTCACAACTGAATTGAGAAAACAACAATATGTATGCAACAAAGAAGGTTTTGGAAGGAAACCAAAGACAATTCAACAGCAAATCAATGATATTGATGCTGCCATTGCACAACAAAACAGTGAGGAGGAAGGCAATAAGTTAAACACAATCATAGGCAAGAAGAGAAAAAGAGAGAAGATGAAGTACACAAACTGCCAGGCCAGAATGGTAATCACCTTCAATGATGCTAAGTGGGAAGTAACACAGTTCATAGCTGAGCATAATCACGAGTTAGTGAACAAGCCATCCCTAGCTAAGTTTCTCAGGTCGCATGCAGGGATACCACCAGAAGAAGTAAACTTCCTAACGATACTACATACTTGCAACTTAGAAACGAGCAGAATGATGCAACTTATGGCAGAGTTATATGGGTCAGCGCATCATGTGCCGTATACAACTAAACATGTTGGCAACTTAAGGTCAGGTATTAGATCAGAGATGGCAGCTAATGATATGGCAGAAACAATTGATTACTTCTATGAGTTGCAAAAAGAAGACCCTAACTTCTACTTCAAGTTCAAGTTGGACAGATTTGGCAAGCTTGAGACACTCTTTTGGGCTGATTCTGCAGCAAGGGAAGCATACAAAACGTTCAACGATTGCATATCATTCGACAGCACGTACCTGACAAACAAGTATAGGATGCCGTTTGCCCCGTTCATTGCAATTAATAGGCATGGGCAGTCAGTACAAGTAGGCTGTGGGTTTCTAAGAAATGAGTCAGCACAAAGTTACGAGTGGCTATTTAAGGTATTTTCCGGTTATAAATTGCACATCAAAGTTCCTTCCTATTGTTAATAAAACTGCTACTATACATTGAATAAGTTACTTTGTAGCTAACAGCTAAAATGTTTTCGCAGGCATTTTTGGAGGCTATGGACGGTAAGGAGCCGGCTAACATAATCACAGATCAAGACCTATCGATGGCAGCAGCTGTTAAGAGTGTTTTCCTGTCAACCACACATCGCTGCTGCCGCTGGCATATATTGTCAAAGAGGAAAGCGCAGCTTGGAAGAATCTTCTCTGCAAAGGAAGGAATGGCAAGCGAGTTTTATGATATCATCAACCACAGCCTCAACCCAGAAGAGTTTCAGACTAGGTGGGCTGAAATGATTTCCAAATTTGAGGTTTTCGGCAATCAAACTCTCTCTGAACTATTTGAGATTAGGCAATTGTGGGTTCCTGCATATTATATGGACTGCTTTTTTCCCTTCTTGCAATCTACGCAGCGCAGTGAGGGGTTTAATGCTGTTTTAAAGAAGTATATCAACCCAAAAAACTCAATGTTTGACTTCACCCATCAATATGAAAGGATTCAGGAAAAAAACTGATGTAGCAGAAAATGGACAAGACTATCTGACAGATCAAAAAGAACCCGCATTGTGGTCTAGATACCCCATTGAGCGGCATGCACTTGATGTCTACACTAGGCGTATCTACTGGGCATTTAGGGCAGAGCTTGAGAAAACAACAGAATATGTTGCCAAGCAGATTGATGATGGCATTTTTAAGTTGGTTCCAATTGTTGAAAGTGTTGCTGGTTATGGGAAAAGACCATATGAAGTAACATTTGTTGAAGATGTAAGCATATTTTCTTGTCAATGCTGCAAATTTAAGAGGGATGGGATTTTGTGTTGCCATATTCTGAAAGTTGCAACAGAGCATGGTATCAAGAAGATACCTGAGCACTACATCTTAAAGAGATGGACACCTAAAGAAAATGCAGTGAGCATAAATGATTTCCTAGGGATTCAGCAAGCATCTATGCCAGCGAAGAATAAAAAGTCACTACGCTATGCTAACCTTGCATCGTCCTTGTCAAAAATTGCTCTTGCAGCTAGTGGGTCAGATGAAGCGCAAGATATTGTTAGAGCACATGTGCATGCTATGGAATCTGAACTTAGTGCACTAAAGAAGTCAAAGAGAAAGAAGAAAAACAACATGCAAAATGCAAGTACGGGAGAAGCTGCTGCTGGACAACAACAGGTTCCTACAGGCCCATCTACAATGCATGGTCAGGGTGCTTCAGATGCAGCTGCAACTAATGAGACATCTACAGTGGAGGTCCAAGTTACTTCAAATGTAGATGGCACTACAGTCCAGCAAGGACCTTTTATGCAACAACCCGCTACATTACCAGCTGTCAGTTTTGGTCTACAAGCTGATCCACATACAAACACCCGCATAAAAGATCCAGATACATCAAAAACAAAAGGGCGTACTAGAGCTAAAAGGTTCAGGTCAGGGAATGAAGTGCATGGAAGTTCAAGACAAAACCATTGTAGTGTCTGCCAAGGAACATCGCACAATGCTGCTACGCATTGGAAATTTGTAGGCAAAGATGCGGAACCTATAGAGTTGGGTCTCTTCAAGTAGAAAGGAATTCATGTAATATTTATTTTGAAGCAACATCTCTTTTGTTTTTAGTTGCTTGAAACATGTAATAAATTTGCTTCAATTTAGTATTTAAGATGCTACAAACATACATAAGATATGCTTTGCAAAAAATATAGAAACAGATGGGTAAGCATTTTCTGTACCTTTGCCAAGCCGAGCATCGATCGCCAGTCGCCCACATCATTCTTCTCGTGAGAAATCCATTGGTACGTCAGTAGCTTCCTGATGTTGGGGATGTCTGAACCTTTGTAAGAAGGCTCATGGCGACCTTTCCATTCCTCAGCGTTCATCAACATATGAAACCCACAATCAACGCTGCATGAGTTTAGAACCGAAAAATCAGAATAATACTTGTTTTGATTTATTTGAGAACCATTGCAAAAAGACAGATATAATCACTACATGACAGAACAAGAAAAGACATTTTCAAGTGCTTACTTGGTAATTTGTTGTGGACTTTGAATATATTCAATGTAGTACCCTTCGATCTTCTTCTTGGAATCAGGATAGTGCATCTTCCAAAGAGTTTTTATTCCATCCATAAGAGTAGCACAGCAGTCTCTGAGTTTTCTGTCTTGCAAGGTTCTCATTGAATCCAAAACCTCAAATTGGAGATCCCGAAGGTTTAGAACAAGAAGGAAATAGTGTCCAACTTCCTCATCTAATTCTGAATCTTTCCATTTTTGTAACACTGGAAACATGACCTGTGATTTTGCAATAGTAAAAAAAATGCTTAGGACTGTGTTATGGGCGTAATAATGCTATATGCTTCATTTTGAATCTTAAAAAAACACTGAAATAAGACTGGGACATACCATGTCATGTCTGTCCAGATGGTTTTCAGACCTCCTAAACACTCTTTTTACTTCAGGTACATCTATCTCATTCTTTTGAATGAATGTCTGCATTGACAAAAATAAAGAAATGTGACATAACAATGCATGATCAGCCTATGAATAAAAAGTCAAGTGAAAGAATTACAAACCGCAACTCGAAGCGGCAGCACTCGTTTTGGTATCTTCTTTCTCGTCTTTTTATCAGGATCAAACTCATTCATAGCACATATAGCTATTTCAGCGACGGGGCTTCCTAGCTCATAACCTGGTCTAACAGAATCAGCTAATTCTCACAAGTTTACCCAGAAATGCAAGAAATTGATTATGATTTGGCTGCAGACAGAGAAAACAAAAGAACAGAAAAAAGGTTCAGCGAAAGAATCACTTATCATCTTATGAAAATGCATTCATACAGAAAAAGGCACATGAATTGCTAAAAAATGCCTGTAATGGTAATCAATAATATAAACTAAAAAAGCATGTGAACTAATGGGAGCTAAACTTTCATAAGTGCCTGCATTTTGATATGCAGTGGATGCAACATTAAACAAAGAAATGCATTGATACATGTGCAAAAAAAACTTAATTGAGTTTTAAAAAGTGCTGCATGGTATGAATTAAAATTGATTCACTTACTTCTTTTTTGGGCTCTGACTGGACCTGGTTGTCCTTCCAGACACAAACCGACACACCGCATTGTAAACATCAATAACTTCCTTGCTGCATTTGTAAGGATTGGTGCGCTCCTGATAAAATGGCGACTGCATAGCAAAAGATGGTTTGATAATCCTTCGTGGAGGTGGTTGATATACAGGAGTGCCGGAGCTTATGGCACTTGGTATTGATGTCGATTGATGAAACTTCAGATCAGCCGGAGTTTCCAACTAAAATAAATGGAAGACAAATGCATTATATTGCAATGTATTGAGAAAATAAAAAGCTAGCAGCTGAATAGTAAAAAGAGGTATGCACCAAATCTGAATACCTCATTTGATTTTGAAACAGAATAGTTTGGAATGGACTTTCCAAACACATTTGCAGCAGGTGATTGTTCACTGGCCACAGCCTGAGAAGTTTTTTGTGCCTTTCATGAAAGAAAAGTAGAAAGAGTTGCTTAGTATTAAAGAAGAAGAACCATGATGCATTAACTAAAATGCCTTCATCATTGTAAAAAAGAGTAACAAAATTACCTTGCTTTTTCTAATGACACTTAATGCTTCAGCTTCCAACCTGTTGTAGTCTTCATAGGATAGGTTGTCAAGGAAGGTGTCATCAAGCCATATAGGCCGCTCTGGGTACAAACCCTGAGCTGAAGCTTGTTGCTCAGCGAATCCTAATATGTCACAAGATGGGGGAGGATCATAGTTCGAAGAGCTTGGTCCCTGACCTACAGGTATACTCTTCTTGGGGCTCAAAATAGGCTTCGATGTTGACTGATGTGCTGAAAAGGCATTGTGTTTAGGTGGCCTCATGGCTCCAATGCCTTCATTGTCAGAGCTTGGTATGTCGACGACAATATCCTCTTGAGGCAAAAGGGTATCAGTTTTTGATGGTAAGCACTCAGGTGTGACTAGGTTGACAAACTCTTTCTTTTCAGGCAGTCTAAGCCTCCTTTTCCTTGAGATGACCTTCCTTTTAGAACATGATGGCTCATGTGGCGGTGCAGGTACTGGTGCAGGGGTAGAAACCAAAATTTGTGGGCAGTTGTTGGCGTGATCTTGTTGCTGGGCACCAGGAGAAGTTGGTTGCTGCTCAACAACTTCAGGTGGGTTTGGCTCATGCACATAAGCATTTGTTCGCTGCATTTCATCCTGAACAGCAGCAGCAGCAGCAACAGCGTCTTCCGGTTGCAATGCTTGCTGCGTAGTAGCTTCAGCTTGCTGTGTCTGCTGCCCAGTCACATCATCTTGCTTGGCCTGTTCACCAACAACATTAACTTTGCGTGGTTGCCTTGACAATGAAGCCGCAATCGGTTCATCTTCATCTTCAGTGTCAGCCTCCTGATAGGAGTCCTCATCATCTTCATATGAATCTTCTTCCTCTTCATAAGAATCTTCATCCGAAACGCGATCGCTGAACTCTTCTTCAGAAATAGACATGTTTGTAGCTCCAGGATCATTCTGTCCATCTGAAACATGATCGCTGACGTCATCCTCATCTTCTGTGTGTTCAGTGCGGCGTCCTTGTCTTTCAGCTGATGATGATTGTACAACCTCGGACACTGATTGCAATAGTCTGCCCATAAGTTGTGAAAAACCATCACAAGCTTGTTCAAAAGCTTCAGTTAGCCTCTTTTTATCCTGCATAGAATATATACATTAAAAAATGAGACCTACAAAAATGGGAGCAATAAAATGATTGCTTGCATTCTTAAATTACCAACATGAAACATGTAAAAATGCACGCGGTCATTGTAATAAAATACTTGCAGGCTGATTAGAAAAACAGGTTGACTAGATGTAAATCTTCATGCAGTTTTAATATCTTCCTATCACTTCTGGAGTACAAAAAATAAATGGCAGCATGGAAGGAAATCTGTTAAGTAGCAGAGAAAATGCAGCATCTTTTCAGTTTTCATTAAGTAATGCTCCATAGCATCTACATGGGATGCTAAACATATATATAAAGTAACAAAGCAGGGCACGCAAGAAAAGAACATACATACCTGAGATGATAAGCCTGTAGGAACCTTTGATGACACAAATCGTTCAATATCAGCAAAACAAGCTCCAATTGAAGTGTCAATAATAGTGTATTTTGTTTGCTTGAGCTGAGAATAAATAGCATGGCACAACAAGAAAAAGATTTAGAATTCCATGATGGTAAAAATTAGGAAATTAAACTGAATCAAGATGCTTATATGATTTACTTACCTTTAACCTTCCAAAAGAGCCATCATCGTTTCTATCCATTTGAACAACTTTCTCCATCACTTGCTTGTTCCATGCACCAAGCCTTGGTTTACAATTTGAAATTTCAAGATCGTGTTCCAAAGAGTCCAAGTATAGCAACTGCGAGTGTAACGAAAAAGGAAGACAAAATGTTATTTTGCATAATATGAAACATGATGACATGAAAAATATGAAAAATATTATTTTGCTTCACATATGAGACAATGTTACGTACCAAGAGAAAGAAAACGCATCCTTTGACTGAATTCCTTTTATTCATCTTATTCCTAGAAATTCTCAGCTGATCCACTACGAAATCACACCACTTCAGATTTTTGACAGCTGAAACATCAACCACAGAAGGATAACACCTTGCACTGATTCCTAGACTAGTTGTTGGGCAAACAAATGTGCAGATAGCAACAATCAACCAGGATCTCAGAAAATCGTCATCACACTCTTTGTTTGCCGCTAACTTCTGGATGAACGGTGTAATCCTTGGAGCAACTCCGCCTTCTACTCCATACTTGTTGTGAATGAAATCTATGGCGTCACCATCCATATCATACTTGACAGCATCGCAGTTGCTATTTCCTAAAAAAAGGTATAAAGAAAGCAAGAAAAATAAGTGAAAACTGCTATGTATAAAATGCTTTGATAATGTGCCAACGTACTATATGGTTATTGAAAAGATACAATCATGAATTTGCTTAAAATGCTAGTAACAGATAGAAATCCATAATATTAATTGAATAATAAATAGAGTAGATGCTTGAAAAGGACAGCCACATAAAAAGACCATTACTCTACTACATCGTCAGGGTAATGCAGAGCAATGCAGTATTGGAATCAAACATAATTAACTACTAGACAAAGAAACACTGGACCCAACCAAAAATAGCAGCAAAAAAACTGCTCATAATGGTATAGCATGGAAATGGCAGAATTAAGATATGATGTATTAAAGCAGATAGGGAGGCTACACTGCGTACGTATACACGGAAAAGAGCAGTAATATTAAGACGCAGATTGTGAAGTTCACAAAGATGGTATGCAGCACTCAGGCAAATAAACTCTGAATCCAAATTACATAATCATTGCGATAAACAAACAAACAGGGAAATTAGAAATCATCGCACGACAATATCTATACAGAATAAACATACGTTTCACCAGATCTGCTTTCAGCAATTTTGTTCAAAAAGCTAATCAGAAGTTTCACTTAAAAGTTGTGCCCATGATGAGAAAAAGGTCATTAGCTTTCTTCATCAGCTTCTAATAAGAGGCATGTAAGAAAACAACATGACGATGACAGTTTAAACAAACAAAATTGCATCACAAAAAAGTTTACATTATCCTCGAGTGGCCTTGAAGATGTTAAACAAAAGCATTAGCTCGCACACTTGCCACAACCTTGCAATCTGGGACTGAAACCGAGTACTAATGTACCCACAATGGTGAACTGTTCATCTACATTAGAACCCAGGAACCATGGTTTTATTCGCAAAAAATGAATTAGGCAGGAAACATTTTAACACTACTGCAAAACACTAGGGAATCCCTGACTGATTCATTCAGAAGAAAAAAAATGAATCCCTGACTCATTCAATCTGTAGGAATCCCTGCAACTCCATGCAATCTGTAGGAATCCCTGGCTGATTCATTCAGAAGAAAAAAAGGAATCCCTGACTCATGAACACTAGTATTTAGAAGAGTACTTCAATGTACAATTGCGCCTATACATACTTCAATGTGCTGTATCTACATATCTACATACTTGCACTAAACAAAAGATGGCAGTAATATTTATCCATAATATTACTGATTAGCTAGATTTCCGACAATATAGTTATATCACTAGCAGAATAACAATTCATTTTGCAAATAACACATCAGGTGAACCTACATTTCCGACACAAAAAAATGGCTCAAAATAGGGAGCCGAGCAAATAATCCAGGCTACCAAAATGCACCCAATCTCTGCATTGCAACTCAGAAAAAGGGTAGGAAAATCGCACCCAAATTAACAACACAATCTCACCTTCACAGAACCAAACCTCATCTCCGTTTGGATTGAACACAGGGTGGAAACACCTGAAACTATATCTATTTCGCAACTAAAACAGAGGAGCGACCAAGAGAATAGGTCGAGGAATAAGAGATGAACTCACCTGCAACTAAAACAGAGGAGCCCCTTGATCCGCTCGGAGAAAAATCGCCAAATCACCGAATCACCGAACCTCCTCCTGGCCTGCCACCCCAACTGCGCTTCGCCTACACGAATCGAACTGATTCAAAGCAAAAATCTGAGCAAAATTGAAACCCTAGGTCGCTATTAGCAAGGGGGATGAGCAGAAACAAGGTGATAATGGGGCGTAGATCTTGCCTGGAAGATGAGGACCGAGCGCCCCTCCTCTCGCCGCCGATTCACCGGTGGATTTGCCGGTGGATTTGCCGGCGAATGCGACGGCGAGAGGGGATAGAGAGAGAAAAGGAGCTAGAGAGAGAGAGCAGGGAACGAAATGAGCTACTCGAAGCCCGGGCACGACTCCCCAAATTCAAATAGCCCCTTCGTTCCCTCTGACTGACCGGTGGACCCATCAATTGGATTCCACCGCGCGAAGCCGAAAGACGTTTCGGACAGGTCCCGCGGCGCCCGCGTCGTTGGATGAATCTGGACGGCTATCGCGCGCGCCGTGCCAGCGCGCTAACGCGTGGCGGAAGGGAGATAGAGTTTACCAAACAAGTTTGAGGGATAATTTTAGTGGGCTCTCTTAGAAATGCTTTTATACCGGGTATTTCTTGGCTTAAACTTCTGGATCTCGATTGTTTCCAGCATATTTCCATCCTATTTTGTTCATTTTCAGATCATTTTTGTTCTCTACTGTTGTTTTCTTTCTGTCTCGTAGAAGAAATACGGAACGAAAAGGTGTTTTTCCGTCCGTTTCCGTTCTCATCCCTCTGTATCACGTTGTGGAAGTCGAGTGTGTTGACGTCCAACGTTCCAACGATAGAGCATACAGCCGCTGACTGCCTGGTCCCTTCTATCGCCCTGCCACAATCCTGGTGTCAAACGACCGGGGCCGTACCGGACGGGTGACCGACTGCCCCTATTCCTCCCCTCCCTCGTGTTCCAGCACGGGCCTCGCATCCCAACCTCACCGCGTCAGTGTGTGAGTGAGAGCCACCACCGTGGCTGCTCCGCCCCACGCCACCACTCCGCCGCTCCCATCCCCCTCCTCTCCTCTCCTTTCCCCAAAACGCACCACCGCCACAAGCCAACGCCTCACCTCCGGCACCCCCAACGAAGAGGAGAACCTCCGCGAGCTCCCCATCCGGCCGGCCCGGCGCCCGATTCCCTCCCCCTTACCGCACCACCACCCCGCCTCGCGCTCGCGCGATGCAGCAGCCGCAGGGGGGGCGGCCGCGCGCGCCGCGGTTCTTCCGCAGCGGCAACCTCGCCTCCAGGGTCTTCGAGCGCCAGCTCATGTCCCCGCGCCCCGGCGCCAACGTACGCCCCCGGCTCCTTCACTCTCTACGCAGGAACGTGTGACTGTGATTAGCCTTTCTGGAGCTTGGGAGGGTCGGTGCGATGATGTCTATGCATGTGCGGTAGTCAGTAGGACTGGGAAGTTCGAGATGATCTCGTCTACGCATGTGCAGTAAGTAGGATTGCAAAATTCAAGATGATATCCGTCGTGGCGTCCTTCCTTTCTTTTGGAGGGCAAGTGATATTGAGCCTGACATCGAGAGTTGGCGCGGGTGCACTGCCACCCCCGGCCTTATCCACTCATGCCACATGATACGAGATAGCTAGTGAGATGAACTATTGATGCCATGCTGAAATGTTTCAATAGAACCATGCCGAATCATGCGGTCTCGGATGCTAAGTGCTCCTAGTTGCTTCTCAACTGGTCTGGAGGTTGTATGTGAATGTGAGTAGTGTGCTGAACTGACTGTGGCTTCAACTGGTCAGGGAGGTTGTGTATGGCTGTGTGCGCTGAAATGAGTGTGGCTTAGCTTTAATAGTATTAGGAAACAAATGTAGAAATTATTTGAATCATGCAGGATACAGGGGACAATACATTTTGAAACTCCCTCAGTGGACTCCCTCTCCCCCCTTTTGTAATGATATCTTATGGAACATTCCATTGCCTAGTTTGAAACCTAAAAAATTCAATGATAATCGCCAACAATGTTTCTAAATACCCGGTCTTTGTTGTTTCAAAGTTGAGGCCAAATTCCGTACTTGAGAAGTGAATGAACAAGTGTCTAGATCAATATTCCGCATCTTATAGGCTTCGTTTGTGTGTGGGCAGTCACAGCAGTTTCCATGTACACAAGAAAGGTATTTCATAGTATTTCTTTCTTTAGGGGCTGTTGGAACATAAGTATGTTCGGTAGCGTGATCTTCAAAGTTTGATTTGTTCTGTAACTGTGATAAATTTATTTTGCTACTTAAGAAGATATAATTTTTCCTTTGTTTATCTTACGATGCGTTATAATTTGTTTTGTTTAACTACATTGACAGGTTAACACTATTAGACAGTTTTATGAGAATTTGGTCCCAAGCTACACTATATATGACATAGATTGCCCTGATTATTCATTTCGCAAGTTCACTGATGATGGGAAGTATCTTGTGGCTTTTAGCCGAAACCACCAAGATTTGATTGTATACCGTCCCATCTGGTTGACATATTCATGCAATGAAAAATGTAATCCTCATGATCTTCCGCCAAAAGCAAAGAAGTTTGATAGCTTCTTCAAGGAGCTATACTCAATGCCGCTCGCTTCCAGCAATGAATACATTTGCAAGGACTTTTTCCTCTACATGGAATGCCATCAATTTGGCTTATTTGCGACATCAACTGCACAAAGTAATGATACAAGTGCAACTGAGGGTGCTATAAATGGGGTGCCATCGATTGAGAAAATAACTTTCTATCTTGTGAGGTACAACCATCTCGCCTCAGGAGGAATACACTTTTTTGGTTATAAATTGCAATATATTTCATATCCCTTGTTTTGTCACTTGAGTGGATTATGGCATCTGTGTTAGCAGGCTAGAAGATGGCGTGATACTGGATGAAAAGGCTTTTTGCAATGATTTCATCAATCTGGCTCATAGTATTGGTGCTTACTTGTACGAGGATCTGCTATGTATTGTTTCTCTGCGGTATCAAACAATACATATCTTACAGATCCGAGATTCGGGCAACCTCGTTGAGGTACGCAAGATTGGAGCATTCTGCCGGGAGGATGACGAGCTTTTTCTTCATTCGCATGTCCAGGTAACATAATAATGCTAATGAAAACCATCTGGATTTGCCCAAGTCTTTCACATATTTTTATGGAGATCCATTTAGAAACATTTCTACGGATAGTGGCGGATATCCAACTAGGGCCATGGCCCTAGTCCCAGCCCAATTTTGTCATGTATATTTTATCTATTTTTGTCTAGTCTAACCAAACAGTCCAAAAGCCCCGTTGTGCAGCTTGCTGGCTAAGCGCAGATCCTCTGACCCTGTCTGTGGCATACCACACGATTATTACTCAGCAAATGGATGGTTATTGCCCTGGCATTTTTTTGGTTCTTGATATTTTGTTGTTAAAGAAGTACTGAAAGACACATAATTTGAATCCTTTATTACAACAAAGAAGATCAAGAGGATTCTTTACCACTTGCAGTAGCAGAATGATGGGGTAGTATATTTGTAGTTCAATTTTCAAGTCACCAGATATAATAGGAATCGGTCAGTTGTCATGTTCCACATGTTGGTAAGCAGACATGGAACTGGCAGTTTTAACGTAGTATATACCTAGTTCCTTTCTAATACTACTGTCCTATCTTATGACTCACTAGCTATTTAGGATGTGAAGAGGTAATCCAAATACCACTGACTGAAGTACTAGATTGTTGTATTGAGGACAGAATGTTTGAGAAAGGCAGTGCTTTGTGTGGGCAAAAAAGTTCAAGAAAGCGATTAGACAACTATAATTACAGGATGAAAACACTTGGGAAGCTAGTTATAGAATCGACAGTTTACTAATTTCCGCATTGAAATTGGAAGCAACAGCTGTATCATTGTATGATATGACACGTGTCTGAAGAATATGGATGTCTACATCTGTTATGAAGTGCCTTTGTGCTGAAATGTTTGATTGCTGTTCTCTCATTGAACCTATACATGATAAATCTGAATGAGAAAAATCTATATTTGATGTTCCTTATGGACTTGATGCCTGCAGACTAGTCGTGGGGGTTCTTTTCTTCCTGGCATCAAGCAACGACTGCTGTCATATATTTTTCGAAAGACTTGGACTGAAGTTCCAGATCAGACTTTGGTTAGCTACCTTATCTTGTTCGAATAATTTTTTATTGATGTTTAAACTTCTGCTGTCCATTCTAGATTGTAGATCATGGACACATGCACCAAGATTAATCTTGTATATGTAAATAATTAAGGAAAGCTTTGTTTATTATTTAATTTATTCCTTATTTTTTCATTACAATGGTTGCTACTTACCCACCCTTCTAGGCATAGTGGTTATTTGCTCATTTTGGTACATTGAAATGAAAATATGGTTATTCCTTCGTTTGCAGTATTACCCCACTTGTGACCATGATTTGTTACAGCAAAAATACTCTCTTTTCTTATTGGAACTTTTTTACCAAAACCATTCTTATTTGAACTTGAACCAGTGAGTTTGTTTGCAGAGGGTGCAGCATCTAAAGAAGAAGTTTTATTTTCATTTCCAAGACTACGTTGATCTTATCATATGGAAGGTACCTATAGTGTTTTCTGCCACATTTTTTTTACATTGTCCTCTGTTGCATTGTTCTGTTTAGTTAAAAACTCTATTTTGTTACTGGTATTTACTAGAGTTCATGTTAGCTAGCTGCCTAGCTCTCAGTAATAGCATGACCTTGATGACAGGGCCTGTGTTGTTTATTGAACACATCATTTTCTGTCAAAGATTATTTGCAAGAGGTGCTTACAACGTGATTGAACAGGTACAGTTTTTGGATCGCCATCACCTATTTATCAAGTTTGGTAGTGTGGATGGAGGGGTAAATCCATATGTCCTATCATCTTGTCTGTAGGTTTTGCATATCTGAATGTCATCTAATTACATATACTTTCTCGAGATCTCTAGGTTTCTCGAAGCACCGATCAGAATTTAGCATTCTTTGCTGTTTACAACATGGAGACGACAGATATCGTTTCACTGTATCAGGTATTATTTATATGGAGACATATTTTTCATTGCATTTTATTTTTTCTCTTGCCTTGGGCTTATTATATATTTTTCAACAGAATTCATCGGAGGAGCTCTATTCTTTGTTTCAACATTTTTATGACCATTTTCATGCAAATCCACAAAATTCATCGCATGGAAAATTTATCTCGTCGCACTCCAATAATTTTCATGCTCTTGATCAGCTTCACATCATTAAAAATAAAGCAAGCAGCTCGTCACAGGTAAAGTGAAAGAACTTGGCATATGGCCCAATTTTTTGATGCCATTGTATCTCCTTTTACCACAATATGTCTTATGTAATCTTAGTCACTTTGTTAGTGTTGGGGATTATATGCTTATGTCCCCGCAGCCCCCAATGCAACATATTCTAGTAATATTGGATGTTAGTACAGCAAATTTAGTGTTGAAGTACTTTCTTGTAGTAATATAGAGATGTTTTGCTTATGTATTTTGAGACAAGAGGGTCGAAATTCTACTAGTTAATGCGCATTGTTTTTTATTTTATTTTTTGGACTTAATGAATGCATGTGTTTTGCGGTGGGTTAAAAAACTCTGTACTCTTTATTGATTCATTTCCTGATGGGTAATTATTTTTTATATGTTTTTATTGCTAATCATTCTTTTGGTATGTTACGGTATTTTGTGATTAGTTACATTGTTTCATTTGAAGATATTGTACTTTATTTGTTGACACATGCCTTTTGTTTTATGTTTGTCAGTTCGTGAAAAAGATGATGGCGTCATTACCTTATACTTGCCAGTCTCAAAGTCCTTCACCATACTTTGATCTATCCCTTTTTAGGTATGATGAGAAGGTACGTTCTGTGGCTTGTCTAAAATATGCTCTGACTTGTTTGAAATATGTTCTGTGACTTGTTTGAAATACTGCAGATTTTGGATTTGAATAAAATACTTACCATAAAGGTTTCACTGTGTTTTCACACTTTTAACTGCATTTTTTGGTCCTCGCATTGGGTATAAGAAAAATATCCTGCTACCCAGGGTGGTAGCTACCCATCGTAATGGCATCAGCTGCTGTTAGAACTGAGCACGTGAACTTCACAGCTAGGGTATAATTATTTTTGATAAGTCAATATCGTCTCACACAAATATCTGTTTTGGAAGAACAGATCGCCGATCGGAATTATAATTGAAAATTGAGCTGCTTTGGATCTCTGTGCAATCTGCCCTTGGACGCAACATTTTTTTGCTATGTGCTGACCTCTTTGAATAGAGGATGAGGAAATTTAAATAGAAATTTAACATGACGTGCTCTTTGGGAAAGATAAACTTCACCACTTGAAAAAATTGACTGTTATATAATATTTGTATATCATTTGACATCAAGAACTTTGCTTTCACATTTAAAATTAATGTTGTATGGTTTGACTCATCATGGATAGCATTCATTTTTGGTAGCTTTGAGGTCTATATGTTCTATATGCATTTTTTATTATGTTAAGCATTTCCTAGGAATTAGTTGATATATACTTCTTCCATTCAGACTTGTGGAAAATTATCTTGTCAGTTCAGTGTTAAACTAATCAATGCAGTGGGAGTAGTTGCGTAGTAACGCGCAGGAATGAATATTACACGTGTTGTAGTTTGCACCGTTTTGTTGTTTTGTCTCCACGAAACTGTTATTTATTTTAGCTTGCCACAAAATTTTGTTTCCCCTCTGTTAATTGTTTTTCCTTTTTTTTTCCAGCTGATTTCAGCCATTGATCGGCATAGGCATTGCACAGAGCATCCAATAAAATTTATGCCTGTGAGGCAACCAAATGTTGTCAAATTTAAGATCAAGCCAGGTAATTATTGGTCTCTCCCTCCCTCCCTCCCTCCCTCTCATTGATGTATGATTATTGAAATCAATTACAGTCATGAAACCATAGAAAGTAGGCCATCATGAATGCCATACCTCTGGGCTTTGAAAAAAGAGAGTAAAGAATCCCATACCACTGACCAACCTGTAGGTTGACTTACCTTTGCAACACAAATTATGCATAACTAGTTACCACTAAAAAGGAGTTCTTTCTTAAAATGTCTGAAGTATTGTTTTTCATGCAGTTATATTTACTTAACATAGTTATATCTTCTCTTTCACTCTTCAGGTTCTGATTCTGGCACTTCTGACAATAGAGCAAAAAGAATCTCTTCCTTTTTGTTTCACCCATTTTTCCCGCTTGCACTTTCGATTCAGCAGACTTATATGCAGCCAACTGTTGTTAATATTCACTTCAGGAGATAGAAAAAGTATAGATGGTGCGTTAACTGTATTTCAATCATAGGGAGCTTCAGCACTGTTGCTGAAAATTTTGGCCACCTGTAGTGTCGAGGTTCCAGATGTAACATTAGGTAGCAAGAGTTGAGTTGTATGAAAATGAGAATGACTAGTTTGGTTTCCCTTCCAAACTGGTACCGAATGCAAAGAGGGTTTACAGTGTTCCTTTTATGGTCCGACGATTTTGCTTCCCATTGTTAGTTTGTCCTGAGTGACAGCTTAGATGCACTTCCTGTTGGATTTAAGGGCATGCATCGTCTAGAGTTTGGTCCAAAAAGTTAGTCTGGGCCAGTACATGTTGAGGTTATCTTGGCGAGCTTGTGCAGTTGGATGCATGATATGAGGCGGCCTTTGGTCAGCCTTAATACATTCTGATAGTGGTGGTTCGCCAAGTTGTAATGTTATCTAATTATATTAATTGATTACCCTTCTTTCTGTTTGGTTGGAGTGGGATGCAATCAGAAACCTTGCAATCGCATACTAATAGCTTTGAGGCCAAATCTGGGCTGGAAACGAGATAAAAAGCTGCACTCGCATATCCCCTTTCCCTTTGAGGCCAAATCATAGTGGATTTCTACCTCGACGCCTTGAGGATTCACCATGAAACCACTAGGGTCCAATCATTGGTAATCACTTCCTCTTCCTCAAACTGCATATGAGCTCGTGAAGGAAGCACATCAATTCTGAGGAACAACTCAATTATGTTAGTGCCGACGAGTCCGTCTCATCGCAAAACATAATCTTGAGACCATTAAGGCCTCGTTTGGCATCAAATTTTCCAATCCGGACTTGTTTTCTTTCCTAGTCAGGATCAAGTGGACTCGGTCGGTTTTTGTTACTGACGTTTTTAGGTCATTTTTTTTTGTTCCGGGCAAATCAGAGGGGGAAATGGCCGTTCCGTCCTATGTTTCATTTCACCCCAGGCTGGATTCAAACGTGGCGGACTGATCCGTCCGGAACGAGCCGCGTTCCTGGCTGGGCAGAACCGAATGAGGCCAGTGGCGGAGCTAGAATCTCAGCATAGGGGGGGGGGGGGGGGGGGGGGGGCGGCGGGGCAAGCAACTCGTATAAGATATTGAAGGTTGAAACCAATATTTATTTCCCAAAAAAAGATCGCATATTTTGACAAAACCAGTATCTCTAACCTTAACCTTTTGTTTTACCATTCATTTACAGCGTTACCTCATGAAGCTGTTTGTCTAACCATGTCAATTCAACATTTTAGCTTAGAGTTGAGAATTTTTTTTCATGTAGTTGTATATATGTTTCGTTAGTAAATGCACTATGTCATATGAACAAGTCGAAGAAAAATAAATCAATCCTAATTCTTGGATTGTATCGCTGGACGTTTCGGAGAGCTGAGTAGAAATATTAATGAATGAACCTAGACCACATGCGAAGTTGTACAATTACCGTCTTATATAAGCATATGGACACAACTACTTTAGCCTCGTTAATCTCGTCTTCTAAGTGATAGAGCATTAGCACTAAGTAGCAGCAGCAAGTTGCACAAATCATAGGGGGGCCACGGCCCCTGCCAGCCCCCCCTTGGCTCCGCCACTGAATGAGGCATTAACCTATGCAATGTCTTTTCAGTTATTTGTGTGATAATAAAAAAAAAAACAAAGAAGCATGACGAGTTGCATAACAACATGCAACATGTGGCGCAAAAGTAGTCAGTCCATTGGATACTTCCATGTGTTTTAAAATCCTGTAGGGTTGAAAAGTGGCATGCAACTCAATCCTGTGTTTTTCCTATTCTTATGGTTTCACAATCCTATGTTTCAAAGAGGCTTTTTTTCTTTCGTGAAACAAGGGCAAATCAGCAAAGATGTTGACACCACATGAAACACCTATGAGCTTGGCATCACTATTGGAAAGAAGGGATTTTTATTATGGTAAAATTGACAAGCGCCACAAAAGGAATCCGGGACGTTCTTATTTGCAGTGACGGTTTAGATTGCCTATTCAAATAGCAGAGACTCCGTGAGCGAGCGTGCATTTTAGCAAACAAAGACCAATTCGGCGCGCCGCCGCCAACCTCGGCGCCGGATGATCGGCCGTCGCCTCTGCCTCCGCTTCCCAGCGTTTCCCCGCCCCAAACGCCCACCCCGGCGCGGCCTGACCGCCAACGCGGCCCTGCAATGGCTGGACGACGAGCTCGCCTCGCTCGCCCTCCCGAAGCTCGACTCCTACGCGTGCGCAAAGCTCCTGCAGCGCTGCATCGCGCGTGGCGACGCCCGCGCCGGCCGCGTCGTGCACGGACGAGTCGTTCAGCGCGGCGGCGTGGCTCGGCTGGACACCTTCTGCGCCAACGTCCTGCTCAACATGTACGTGAAGCTCGGGCCCATGGCCTGTGCCCGGAAGTTGTTCGACGGACTGCCTGAGCGGAACATGGTGTCCTTTGTTACGCTCGTGCAGGGCCACGCACTGCGCGGGGAATTCTCTGAGGCCGTGGAGCTGATCCGGAGGCTGAGAAGAGAAGGGCATGAGGTTAACCAGTTCGTGCTCACCACTATACTGAAGCTGGTGGTCACCATGGATGCGCCAGGGATTGCCTGTGCCGTGCACGCTTGCGCATGCAAGTTGGGGCATGACCGCAATGCCTTTGTTGGTTCGGCGCTGATTGACACCTACTCTCTTTGTGGGATTGTTGGTGATGCAAGGCGTGTGTTTGATGATATCGAGGGGAAGGACACTGTCACTTGGACAGCGATGGTTTCTTGCTATTCTGAAAATGAATGTCCGGAGGACGCACTTAATGTTTTCTCCAAGATGAAGGTTGCAGGTTGTAAGCCTAATCCTTTTGCGCTTACCAGTGTGCTCAAGGCTGCAGTTTGCTTGTCATCAGTTGTTCTGGGAAAGGGTATCCATGGATGCTCAGTGAAGACACTTTATGATACCGAGCCTCATGTAGGTGGCGCTTTGCTTGACATGTATGCAAAGTGTGGAGACATTGAGGACGCCCGAACTGTTTTCGAGATCATTCCCCATAATGATGTCATACTTTGGAGCTTTATGATCTCTCGATATGCTCAGACCTATCAGAATGAACAGGCTTTTGAGTTGTTCCTCAGAATGATGCGGTCATCAGTTGTTCCTAATGAATTTAGTTTGTCGGGTGTTCTGCAAGCTTGTGCAAATATCGCCTTCTTGGATCTAGGGGTGCAGATTCATAACGTTGCTGTGAAGTTAGGACATGAGTCTGATCTTTTTGTTGGAAATGCTCTGATGGATTTCTATGCTAAGTGCAGAAAAATGGAAAGTTCACTTGGAATCTTCTCATCACTACCGGATGCCAATGAGGTGAGCTGGAACACTATTATTGTTGGCTACTGCCAGTCTGGTTTTGGAGAAGAGGCTTTGAGTGTGTTTCGTGAGATGCATGCTGCCCAGATGCCTTTGACTCAAGTAACATACTCCAGTGTGCTCCGGGCTTGTGCGAGCACAGCATCTATCAAACATGCTGTTCAGATTCACAGTTTGATTGAGAAATCCACATTCAATAATGATACTGTTGTCAGCAATTCACTGATTGATACATATGCTAAGTGTGGATGCATTCAGGATGCT
The DNA here is from genome assembly GCA_007726485.1 of Eragrostis curvula. Taxonomy (NCBI): domain Eukaryota; kingdom Viridiplantae; phylum Streptophyta; class Magnoliopsida; order Poales; family Poaceae; genus Eragrostis; species Eragrostis curvula. Next base: position 847,231 of record RWGY01000026.1, read on the forward strand.
CTCAAGGTATTTGCAACTCTAAAAGAGTGTGACATAATTTCATGGAATGCCCTAATCTCGGGATACGCCCTTCATGGACATGCTGCAGATGCTCTAGAACTATTTGACAGGATGAATAAAAGCAATATTAAAGCCAATGACATCACCTTTGTTGCTCTTCTTTCTGTCTGCAGTAACAGGGGTTTAGTTAATCAGGGACTCTCTCTATTTGACTCTATGAAATTTGATCATGGCATCGAACCATCTATGGAGCATTACACATGCATTGTTAGACTTCTAGGAGGTGCTGGCCGTCTAAATGATGCGCTGAAGTTTATTCGGGATATTCCTTCAGAACCATCTGTTATGGTCTGGCGTGCATTGCTTAGCTCTTGTATAGTCCATAAAAATGTATCCCTGGGAAGATTTTCTGCTGAGAAGGTACTAGAGATTGAACCAAATGATGAGACAACCTATGTCTTGTTATCAAATATGTATGCTGCAGCTGGAAGTTTGAATGAAGTTGCTCTTTTGAGAAAATCGATGAGGAACATTGGTGTAAAGAAAGAGCCTGGCCTCAGTTGGGTTGAGATCAAGGGGGAGGTTCATGCCTTTTCAGTGGGATCAGCAGACCATCCAGATATGCGGGTGATAAATGCAATGCTAGAATGGTTAAATCTGAAGGCCAGTAGGGAAGGCTATGTTCCAGACATTAATGTGGTGTTGCATGATGTAGATGAGGCCCAGAAGGCCCGCATGCTGTGGGTGCATAGCGAGAGGTTGGCTTTAGCATATGGCCTTGTAATGATACCTCAGGGCCATCCAATACGGATAATGAAGAATTTGCGTTCCTGCTTGGACTGCCATACCATATTTAAGGTGATATCTAAAATAGTTCAACGGGAGATTATTGTAAGGGACATAAATCGTTTTCATCATTTTGAGAAAGGATTGTGTTCCTGTGGTGACTATTGGTGACGGCCTGTTGTTCAATCTTTATGGATGTGTCGAAGGAATTTATGCATAGGCTGGATGGACAGTGGTAGCTGCACATTTTCTTGAAGAAACTATTTTCCATGATAAAACAACGGGATATTTCTGGGTAAAGCAACCATCTAGGTGTTGCCGGGATCTGTAAGAGAAGGACCGAGCTCAACTATTTACCAGGTAGACATTCTACAACTATGCTAATGTTAAAGCATAAAAGCATTGGTTATTTTCCCAAAACACAGTTTTGTCACCAGTGTCATCTTTATTTGATCTTTTCCCCTGGCATTAGGTTGCTACCTAGTGGGTGGCGAATATTTGGAATGTCTTGCCCTGCACAGCCCATGCTGTGTGAATCATTTTGACGATCTGTTCTCATAAGCACCAGGTGCCTCTGGGACATCAGTAAGACTTCTAACATACGTTTCTCCAATCCAAACTTTCTGGAACCATTTGTTCATTCATACGCCCTGCATGCGTAGCAAATTAAGAGACGGTTTTGTTCCAGGGTTACTGGATAGAAGGGTGCCCTCAGATGTTTGTTGGGAGAGATTTCTTTCTTCAGCATGAGCTTTGCATATTGGGAGATAATCACTCTGTGAGGTCAAATAACATTCTCTTTTGGGATTTTCTACCTTATCCAATAACGTTTGTGCAGTTTCCACATGTCTGAAGAATTTAACTGCAACTTGGCCTTTTTTTTTTTTTTTTCAGAAACTGGACCTGGCAAGAACATTTGGCAACCAGTGGCAACACACAGGTTACTATATTGTTATGTACTTGTGAGTTATATAAATGATCAGTAATTAGGTTATTAAGAAAGATCATGAATCAATACAAACTTTCCTGAAGTCTCAGTTTCCCAAGTCTGTTAATTCATAAATAGTGGGAGTTAGATGAACAAAAACTTACACAAATTAGCAACTCGTAAGCTTTTAATGAAAGTGTGCATTTGTTAACTGGAGTATGTTTAATTGTATAGTGGCAGGCTGGTCCCATATGATAACGAAGTACATAGATCGATGATGCCATTGGAATCCTAACACTGCTTAGTTTACTTTTATCAGAACCCTTGATGTTTATCAATATGGAAGTTGCAACATATGTTGAGGAAACATGGAAGGACTTGCAACCATCATATCTGTAATCCGCTTCAAATGAAGAAAAGCGAAAGATCAAGGAACCCAAATCGCACTTTTCGATGCTTGCGGAACAATGAAGCATGAGGTTCATGATTCTGCTTTCTTTGTTGCTCCACTCCAAGCCAAGAATTGTTTGTGCTCATTTAAAGATTTCTCTATGAAGAAATGCACTTTGCCCACATATCTACAGATTACTGGAGGTGGTGCGATAATCTCCCAGATTTGGGGACTGCAGGCGTGGTGTGGGGGCATCTCTAAATAACCATTGAGCAATGTTGAAGATGATGCCCCTAGTAATTGCGTGCATACGAGAAGTTATTCTAGCAAGGACCTAAAAGAAATTAGTTAAACGATGCAAACAAAACTATTACATCCATTTGTGATGAAACTTTTTCTAGTTTCGTAATGTGAGTCCAGGTAATAGCTCTGTGGAAGGAGTCAAGACGTGATAAATTTGTGAGCTTAAGAGAGGCTCCCTACATGAATGATTTTTTTTTTCTTTTCTTGTCCCTCTCGTAATCATTTTTTCCCGTGTTTGATCATGTACTGTTCTAACCATGAGACTCAGTGGCTGTGTTTATGTATAACGTAACATCCATGTGTTGATATCCAAAGCATTGAGGGAGTGTCTTACATGTCTCATATATGGTCATTCTCTTCTCCTATTTTTACTTATGATTTCCATGCTAGATAGCTACTCCATGTTTCATACTCTCCGTTTTTAATTATGTGATGCCGTTGACTTTTTTGTTGAACTTTGACCAACAATATATATGAAAATAATTAGTTGCTTAATGTGAATGTATATTGTTGAGTCTATCATCAAAATCACTTTAAGATTAACTTATACATTTAGCTATTTGCACAAATATTTATGAATAAGACGAATGGTCAAAGTAACGAAAAAAGTTAACAGTGTCATATATTTTAAAACGGAGGGAGTATTTGATTTTGGAATCATTTATTGAAAGTTCTTTATAATGTTTAGGTTACTGAGAAATTTTGTGATTTCGAGTGTTTCCATGATTCTGCATTCTGGATAGGTTGCAAATTTGGGTAACGAAAATTCTATTAAAGAAAATACAAAGAGCACGGGAAGTGGAAACACTTCTATTCCATTCTGCAGACATAGTGGCAAATCCGTGAACAAATAATCATTGTCAAATCCTAAAGACCAGGCAATGAAGGAAGTGGTTAATTCTTAATTTCCTTTGTGGGAGGCTACCCGTCATCTTCAATTCCTTGCTCATGGGTATATAAGTTAGGGCCTCTTTGGTCTTTGCATGCCATGAAAGAATAGATTGTACCATTGACCATGAAACTATTTCAATCTATACTCCTGCAGTTATTCAAGGTATAGCAAAATCACTCGAGGCATTTGAATTAATTATGAGCATGTTCTAAAAAATAAAAATAAAAAAAATCCAAGGGTCCAAGGCAGCTATTCAAGGCACCAATCCCTCAGGAATGCGATTCCCCCCCCAAAAAAAAACCCGTCAGCAAGGGACGCTGATTTTCCTATTATACTACAACTTTGATAGGTGGAATAAAGGATTACTGTTGCATTTCCATTCTAAGCTATACAGGGCGGCTACAACTGGAACACAGTGACAGAGAACATTGATCCTGCTAGAAAGCAAAGTTTGTGGAGGGAAAATGATATTAAAAAGGCGGAAATTTGGCAGCCTGGGGCAAAGTATGCAAAGCCGCAAAAACACCAAAGGGAATAATTGCATAAGAGATAACTGGGTGTATTCAATAGCCAACGTTATCGAACTTCCAGTGCTTGCCGGATTAGCAAAACAGGACAACTGGCTAAGCACCAAACTGAGAAATTGGAAGGGCAGGCATAAATTTTGTTTACTCTCCTTGTGAGACTACTTTAAGTCAGAAGCAAACTCATTATTTGGAGAATTGTGATGTTAGTTGTTAGTGTATTATTATCTCCCCCTTGAAACAACATTCGAATAGATATATTTTGTTCTGTATGAGCTGCACTAAATGAATAAATGCTTGGACCTATTACTGTACAATTCCACTGTTTCCTGTTAGCCTCTCAAAACTTTCATCCTGGAGTTCCTTCCTCACAACTGAGACATTGGTCCAACGACCAGCTTCGGCATAGAGGTTAGACAAAGCTACCTTGACTGCTCCATGGTTTGGGTCAAGCTTTGCCAATTCTACAGCAGCTTTCTCTCCTAAGAGTACATTCCCTTGTGCTCTTGCGGCTGCAAGGACGCTGCCCCAAATTACCACATCTGGTTTCATAGGCATCATCGCGATAAGCTGTTCAGCCTCTTCCAAGTATCCAGCTCGACCAAGAAGATCAACCATGCAACCATAGTGTTTAATTGTCGGTTGGATTCCATATTCTCTCTTCATGGACTCAAAATGGTGTTTCCCTTCGGCAACCATCCCAGCATGACAGCATGCATTCAAAACACCAATGAATGTGATTGAATTGGGCTTAATATTTGTTCTCTGCAATTGCGAAAATAGGTCAAGTGACATGTGTGCATAACCATGGATAGCTAAACTGCAAATCATAGCATTCCAAGGAGAAACCGAAGAGAACCGATCATTAGCATAATTGAAGAAATGCACTGCATCAGTTATGCTACCACGCTTGGCATACATATCAATCAGCCCAGCGCCCAAGTTATCAGTAAGAGGGATTGATCTGCTGATTATATAGTCATGAATCCATCTACCTTGGTCCAATGTGCCAGAATCAGCAACTGCAGATAGAGCACTTGCCAATGTGATCTCATTTGGCTCCGCATTAGTACTCAGCATTGAAAAGAAGAGCTGTAAAGCCATATCTGGCCTTCCAGTCTGTACATATCCAGATATCAATGTACTCCAAGAGACAATATCCCTCTCAGGCATGTCATCAAACAACTGCCTTGCTTCATGCATTCGTTCCTTCCTTAGTAGACCAGCCAAAAGAGCATTCCATGATGCTATATGTGACTTGTCTGACAATCTGAATTGCATCTTGGCATGATCCATAAGACCACAAAACCCATAGAAATGAATCAGGGTAGCTTGCACAAACGCATGGGCATCAAAACCATTCTTTTGAATAACCGTGTGAAGCTGCTGCCCTTCCGTGAGAGCATGATGCCGAGAGCATGCCTTCAGCAGATCAACAAGCCGCGCCTCGTTGCCATTAGTGCCCACTTCACCAATCATATGAGTATACGCCTTCAGGGCATTCCATATAAGATCAGCACTGACATATCCATCAATGATTGTCGACCAAGAGACCATATCCCGCTCTGGGATCCTCCATAACAACTCTTCAGCCATGTCCATCATCCCTGCCTTCACGTACCCATTAAGCATCGCATTCCAAGTGACTGGGTTCTTATCTGGTATTCCATCAAACATGGCTCGGGCAGAACGAAGTTCTGAAGCTGCAGCATAGGCGTGAACCAGGTTGGTGGCCACGATGACGAACCCGTCCAGCCCCAGCTGCGCAGCAACACCGTGCGCCATCCCCACTGGCGCCGGGGCCTCCTGACGGGCCAGCGCCGTCACCACGCCCGCCAGAGTCACCTCGTTGGGCGGGACGGCCTCAGAGAGCATGCAACGGAACACGCCCACCGCACGCCCTGCGTGGCCGGCGCGTGCAAGCGCGGTCACCACTGTCGTGTAGGAGACGGTGTCCCTCTGCCCCGGCTCCATCTCGTCGAGCATCCGCTGTGCGCGGTCGAGGTGGCCCGCGCGGGCGAGCGCGGAGAGGAGGGTGTTGCGCGCGGTGGCGTCGCGGAGCGCGGGGGGTATTTCGTCGAACAGTTGGTGGGCGGAGGCGAGCGCGGACGGGGCGCGGGAGTAGCAGGCGAGGAGGGAGTTGCGGACGAAGACGTTGCAGGCGAGGAGGCCCGACTTGGCGGCGAGCGCGTGCAGCTGCTCGCCGCAGCGGACGCGCGCGGCGCTCTTGAGGGACGCGACCAGGAACACGGCCAGTGGGGCGCCGGCGCCGGGCATGCGTGAAGCCGGGCGTTGTGTTGCTCTGCCGCAAGATTGGCGAGTGAGGGCTTGTGGAATGGGAGGGAACTGGGGCGGCGGGGTTGCTGCATAGACGCCTCCGGCCCAGCTCACCGACACCGGAGATGAGTGCTGTGCGGCTGCGCGGTGCGCCACGGCCGGTCCTGAGATCCTTGGTCCTGGGCGAAACTCCAAACTGAGGCCTCTTCAAAAAGTTTTGAGTAAAACGCATGATAGCCATCGAATTTTGTTTGGCTGATTCAATATAGCGCTGCGCCCGTTCGTGTCGATACGGACACTAACTTTATAGCCCAATGTATTTTAATTACGTGGCATTACATAAACTAAGTGACTTATCATCCCACGTGGATTCGACTCTTCTTCTATCGTGGGCACAACGCAACACACGTGATCTCCTTTCCTTTACATTTTTATTTGTTAAGATATGCGTCCCTCCTTTCAACATTTTCAATAAATGATTTCATTTGGAAAGAATCATGAAGAGACTGCGAGAGATATCCGGCAGCGGTGCCACACAAGCGATGAGCAGCAAATACGATTGAGCAGAATTGATCGAAGTAGAAGCGAGACAATGGCGGAGCCACAAGGTCTGGCACATGTCACATATATGGACTCTTCGAACATGGATTCAGGCCGCTAGCAAGGACCACCTCAAGATTACAGTGAGTCCCAAACTTGTTGTTTACTTGTGTCTGCTCGTCATGTTTGAAAAGAGGATGATAAACGTAACTAAAGACTAATGGATAGTCAGTAACCCGATTTGTGTTACGACCTTTAGACAAGTAAAGAACTATTTCTAATTGGATTGTGTTTTGTTTTTCTATGTTGCAAGTGACCATAGCGGCTCATTCGATGTGCAACTACTATTCCCTCATTACAAAAGAAACAATAAAGGAGAATGCATCTGTTATGAAATCCCATTCTTTGTAATGGGATTTCATAACTTTTGAAAACCATAGGATTTCATAGTTGGTTTCAAAATTGATGAGGACATCACACCACTATACACTCAAACGGCCCTTGCACCAAGTCTCAATTCATCACCAACTTAATCTTTGAGTTCGATTCGGACTTCAGGAGCAACCACTACTAAAAATTCGGCACTCATAAGATAAAATTTCCAATGGCATGGGTCCCATGTCAAAATTCCTTCTGAGTCGATGAAAATCATCGAAATAAGTCGGCTTTTAGAATCTACTAGTACAAATGCACGTGCGCCACGCACGTGTTCAAAAAAAGTGCACCACTTGGCAAGACCTTTGTTGCATAAATTGGAATTCCAATGCATCTTTAATGGAAGATAAAGAGGAAAAGAAAGGACATAGTAGAATTGTGATACTACACATTGATTTCTCACTCACATAATAAATTTACTATATGTAAAAATGCATTGTAGCTTTATCAAATTAAAGGAATCATGAAAATTTAATGTAGCAAAATTTTTTATTGAAATAGATGCGTGGTCGGTGTGCTATTTTTTTTATTGAAATAGATGAATGCACATGCGTTGTAACGAGAGAAAAGAATCACCAGATAATATAGCCTATTCGATTAAGTTAACACATGGAAAATTCGAGAATCGACTACCTTTGTATTTCAATCAAGAAAGAGGATATTATTTGTTAGTAATAGCATGGCCATCAAAGTGTACAGCTATTAAAAATATTTACATTCATATGCTCCATGTTATTTGGTTCCATACTTCCTTCTTGCAGTAATTCTTCGAAAATAAAAACTCTAAGGATAATCTGCACTGGAAAATCATTTGCAAATGTGTGATGAATTAATTAAATCATATGTTAATTAATTAGCATTTAACAAAGATGAAATTAGTGTATTCACACAGTATAAATAAATATCTAAAACATGATAGACCTTTCCGCCTGCAAGGTAGTTGCTCCTCCTTGCCCCCCTTCACTGTTTCCAACTGAGATCACATCTACCTAAAAGGTAAAAGGATGCATCGCTCAAGTGAGATAAACAGACTCTCCGAAATAATATGTGCAGATGGCAGCATTCCTTTAATTTCTTTAGCAGTCAGTAATAAATTATGTGAGTGTGCTCATGGAAAAGCTTCAAGTGAACCACTGTGAAGCTAAAGAACAGTCCAAGCTTCCGTAGCGGAGTGCGTCCAGCGTTGAGCTCCTGCAGCACAACCCCAATCTCGGCTGCATCAACCTTGTATTTCGAGATGTGGAAAGTAAAAATGCCAAGAGTTAATATCAATAAAGTGATAATAATTGCAGGAAAGAGTGTAACATTGCTGGCAATATCTTCCTGTTTTATAAAATAAATGAAAATCAGTACACCACTATTTTCTTCTGATATATCCATTTCAGATCCTCACCATCAAGTTATTCAAATGGGCAATGACCATCAGAGCTAAAAATAATAAATAATCTTTTCAGTAAGTAGCAGTGCCGTAAGAGTTGTGAGGCAGGAACACAATCTTGAGGGCACTCCTTATTAAGAATAACAAACAAGCTATATGACATGGCAAAATCAGAAATACCTAGCTTCAGAGAATTTATACTTGCCAACTCGTGAACAACACAGGTATTTTTCCTAGAACACGGTATTTCCGATAACAAGCTTGTGAAATTGATTAAGAAAATAACAAGGTGAAATACTAACTTTTGGTTTAGATACCAATGCACAGGCGCCATGTACAGGTATTTGTCACACCTGGCAAGACCTTTACAATATGAATTGAAATTCTAATTTTATACATGGAGTTAAGTTGAAATTCCAATTTTGTACATGCGTTTGATGGAAGGTGCACATGCATAAACAATGGCCACACATCATTTTTTGTTCACCAAACACATCAGACTCGAGGGGGATAGGGACAATGAGAAGTTAGATTGAGAAGACTCCATATTTTCTCAAGCACTGTCAATGATCAACCGCACAAATCAAAACAGACATCTCAGCATACCAAATACAGCTGCTGTATTTGCAATTTATCCAAGAAGATCTTACTCGTAAAACCTTTGAGAAAATATAATGTCAATCCTGTTTTACACATAACAAGGTTCATCAAAAGAAAAGCAATATAGCATAACCAAAAATAAATGTAACCGGGTATAAAAGAAATACTACTAATTGCAATAATGTGATTTCATCCAATTTATCTATTACTGAATACAGATGCATTCAACTAACTGAGTATTGCCACTATAAAACAAACAGTTAGTTTAGCAATCCAAAAGACACATGATTTTTGAGGGAATACCTAACTGAAATGCAACAACAACAAAAAAATCAGATGGTCTGTGTTCACCTGATTCCTTCTCGTGTGTAGCAAGTCCAGAACGCTAATGTCAAGCCTCACTCCAAACCCTGTAAAATGGCATCCTATTAATCAGCGCTAATACAATTCCATGGTACTTATCTATGTGACAGTAGAAAACACTTTTTAAAATACAGAAAGACAGTTGGAATTTCAGGTAATTAACCAATCAGAACAACATAAGAAGATGAAACACCAGATTGGAATATGTAGAACAATGCACTGCCCAAGCACCAATGCTATTCTCCTTCAATGGCATGATAGATGATTTGTGTTACACCTACAAAACGTAGATCAGTAGAATCAACGGGTCCAACTGCTCCTAACTTGGGGGGCTCTCTACTTCTTCCTTGTCTGTACTCCATCTCCTGATCTCCAGAATATGCATGCAAACATTATTTAATAACTTGCTCATCAGAGGGAGAACATGAAGGTTGGAAAGAGTTTATATTAAGCTAAACTGAGCTTGCAAAAGAAAATAAAACATCATACTGATGTTGATTCCCTCAGGAAACCTGTCATGTGAGATATTGGAAAAGAAATATGTCACTTGCAATTCCGTACTTGGAATTTTGTACCGTGGCTCCAGGGCAAATAACCCGTGCTTGCTATTTGACTCACATATGGCCTCTGCCTCTATGCCAGTCAATGCAGCCAACCTTTTTTTACCATAATCAGAAGAATCAGAACACCGATGTCAAAAAGAGGAAACTAAAAAAAGAGGAAACTAAAAAGTAAATTTAGCAAATTGAAACTGAACAGTACTTACACCATATCACAGAGGAAGAACGATGACATATTGCAATGCCATAACATCAATTGCAGCAGATAATGATTTGTTGGTCAAAAGAGTATATCCTGGTAGGGATTAAATAATTCTTGAGTAAACAGAAATGCACATAAAAAAGCTGAAGTCGATATATACAAAGGCTACCTCCAGTAATACCATCATTGTACTTCTATCATGCCCTGGCAAGTTAATAATTTGAAATTTATTAGGGCCAAATCTTAAAAACCCTGACAGGTTGCAGATGTGAGCAATGTAGGCTACCATGACAGGTTACCGTGTCTCAGGCTACAATTTCAGGTTGGACGCGATGATGACAACGACGGAGTTGATGACATTTGGGAAGATAAAAAAATGCAGAAGATAGCTATGGGGCCAAATGATGGACCTGCTGCTCGATTGGTGCCTGTCTTTCCGATCGTTGCATATGATCTGATAGGCAAGGAGTTGACGAATATCCATCGCTGCGCCGGCTACAGAAAGTTGTCCCACCAACTCCGAGAAGACGCCGGCGATGGGATCAGAAACCTCTAGATTATTGAATCCGCACATGGGAGGCGGGGACTGGATAGAAATTCAATTGTAAAGGCTTCTTTGTTGGGAATAAACCTGACTCGAGTCTGTTCGTGTTAGGGAGTTCATGTCGAGTCCGGCAATGTGTTGCCGAGGTCGTGTCGTGCACGGGACGCTGCGTCGTGACCGTTTGCAATTCAGTTAGGATCGCGATCGTCCAATCGATTGATGATCGTGTGTGTGTTGGAGTCCAGTCCATAGGCAGGCTAGCTGCATGGATCGAGTCGTAGGTTGCTTGCTGCAGGGATGCGTCGCGGTTGCCGCTTCCGGATAGCTCGGCGAGAGAGCAGAATGTGCGCATGAGCAGGAGAGGCTCACGTTCGTTGTGCGCCCGCGTCGCAAGGAGATGGAGCCGGAGCGTGTGCGTTAGAGTCGGTCGAGGTTGTTGCTCGACGCCGCGTAGCCTGGGCTATAAAGCCGGCATGTAATCGTTGTGTGCATGTTGCCAGTCCAGTGAATAATATTGCCAAGATACAGGCCACATCAGTGGCCGCGGCGTTCGTCGCCGGCAATACAAAGCTTCGTCTACCTTGCGTTTGTGCGTGAGCTGTGAGAGTGTTTGTGTTTCCAGGGCTGTGCCAACATTCTTGAGATGGATAGCGTTCAGTTTGGAGAAGTGAGGAGCTACCTTTTTCCTCCATAGGTTGTAAGACGGTGGATCTGGGTGCGGCAACGGGCCGGCTGTTTGGTCGACGGTACGGGCGGCGCGGATCGAGAGGGTGTGAGAGGAACTCGGCGCAGCAGGCCGGTGATGACCTCGACGCCGACGATCTCAATCGCAACTTCCTATTACAGAGTTCAAATACGGTAATCAACTACGGCATGACGATCAACTGAGTTTTGGAACGATGGCATGGTGAGGCGATAAGAAACGCTGCAAGTCACGTGACAGCTTTTGGAAACACCAAATAAACATGGCAAGGTTGATTTTTGTTTCCAAAAAACACTTGCTATGGAGAAAATATCTCCCAGCGTCACAACCTGGTAAGTCGTGCCATTTTGGAAAGAAAGGAAAACCAAGCCATTATAGGGGTACGCGTGGGTGCACAAAGTTGGTGAGAAAAACCTTTTTTTTGGAGCGTCACCGTCATGCAACATCCTATGGAAATCAACTTAACCCATCAGGGGCGTGACGCTCGGAGATGCCCAGAACGATTCGGTGCGTTGGATTTTGGGCCCATGATATAGCAGGACGGTTCAGATGGCAGGGTAGATAGGATGACAGAGTGGAATTGATTTTCCTCGCAACTGGTTCTTTAAGGGGTTAGATTAGATTTCTGTGTTACGTCACCGTTTTTTGGCCTGGCCCGTGTATCGTGCATGGCCCATTAAAGGCACGTCCAGGGGGTTCTTGCACGACCCTAGACTTTATATTATCAGTGATGTCGCCTTATTAGAATTCGGGTTTTGTTGAGTTCTAGTTTTTTTCGAGAAACATGCATTGTTCATTGTACTTGAGGGACTACCTCGGTTGCATTGAATTAGAGCCCCTGTTTTTGTCTCTACTCATCCGCGATTGATCCTTTCGACCAAGATCTTGAACCTTCGTCTAATTCTGTTCATCATCCATATTTGCAATTTTAGATTGCGATCTTATCGTTCTTGCTTGCATTTTCCGATTTGTTTCTAGAAAATGCCTTCTTGGCGAGATCAATTGAGTTTTCCTTGGTTGATAACCAACGGAGCAGCGGTGTAACGGTTGTAGGGACTTGAATTCTTTGGATTAGAATCCCAGATCGCCAACGTCTAGTTTATCGAACCTATCGGAATATAGGAACTGCAGTCCTCATCAAAGGTGTTGAATAAATCCTTTCAAAATGTTGAGCACAAATAAACACGCTCATCATCTCAAATATGCATGTGCAATAGTTTGAATATAATTTTTAACATTTCCACGTAAAATGTTGAACTGTTTATTCCAAATTGTTGAACTACTTTCCAAGTTGTATGAATGCTGAATGCAAAAAAAATAAAACAAAATCACAAAAATAAAAAAAATAAAAGGTTGTTAATACCTAATTGGGTTCCCATGGGCCGTTGCATGTTGAGCTACAAGCTTCAAAGACCAATCAGCCTGTTCGCCTCGCTATAACTGAAACACTGTAGCTGCTGCAAAGCAGCAAGGCGAACAGGCTGAATAACGAATAAGCTGGTTGATTTATCCTGGCCGATTAGGGCCTTCGTGTCTACAGTGTGCTATGTGGCACTTAGGAGCCGTCCCGGCACAACCCACTTATATTTGTTCGTATCGAAAACAAAGAAAACAACCTAGTCTAATCTAGTGGTAAGTTCATTGACTTGGAAGGTTGAGGTTCCTGGTTTAACCCTTGCTGCTGAACACAGTGGCGGAGACGAGGGGGGGGGGGGGGGGGGGGGGGGGGCGAGCAGCCCTCCCCCCCCCCCCCCCCCCCCCCCCCCCCCATCGAAGGTAGTTTTCCACATGAGCTCCTCTAAATTAGCTGCTAATTACATGCTTAAGCTCTAATTGGCCCCCCTCATGAATTGTTTTTGCAGCTAGGCCCCCCCTATCTGTAGATCCTGGCTCCGCCCCTGGCTGAACATCTTTCAACCTATTTTTACACAATTCTCCCAACAAAGGCCTGTAGACGTGGTGACCTAGCCAGGGTTTACTATGTGGAACCCCAATGACATGGCTATTTTTGTGGAAACTGGTCGGTAAACTACTCAAATTTCAAAATGTTTTTTTTTTAATTTGGACGAAATTTTGAAAGCAAACTCCTCGGTTTTCTTGGTTTATGCTCGGTCAAAGTTTGAAAGGAAGCGTTTTCTTCTTTTTTTTTTCTTCCTCAATACTCGAATGTGCTTGTTTTCATCCAGTTCCTTCACCAAAATGTTGATTCATTATTCGTGTATAATTTTTACATTTTCTATTTTTTTTTAAATTTCAAATTTTATGAAATCTATTTGTCGAAAACCGATCGTCTGATGGGAGCGGACTGGTTTTGTCGAAAGCCGTTCAACTTTTATGGGGCTAGCAGGCCAAAGTGGGCCGGCACACAAATTTTATGAGGGATAAACTTTATCAACTAGTCCGGAACTATGAGCCATAAGGGAAGGGTCTGAACCCATCATTATTTATTTATTTATTTATTTCAACAGGACTAGGGAGGTTATACATGTCTAAATATCAATGCTGCAATATCTTCCCATTTCATTGCTTTGACTGGCTCATTAATTACAGGCGGCCTCTGATCGCTTGGAAGGTGTCATAGTTGTCTGCCGTGGGTGGGATTTTAAATTCTGCAACAAGTGAACAAGGGTGTTCATAAACAAGCATGGCATGCAAAAGGCATAAAAGTGTTTCCATTTTATACTTACTTCCACAGTATTTAGTAGTAGTTTTAAAACTCTTCCCGCAAGCCATTGTGGCATCGACTAGTTTTCTGGCATTGATCGTCTCCTGATCGGTAGGAGTAAGGTGTTCACAGACACCATCTATGTCCTCCCTTTTGATAGTTTTACAACAAGTAGGACTCGGTGAAAGAACTCCATTGGGCTCGTTATGAATTGTGTACCAGCAATCTCTGAGGAGGTCAAGCTTGGCGAGATCCCATTCCAGCTGTGCAAATGCTAGATGAAAATTGAGCAGTGTTAAATTCATTGTAACGGCTAGGAGGAGAAGTACCCCTTTTTGATAAGCCATATTGTACGATGTTTTTCAAAGATGTGTGAGGGATTGGAAAGAGGCACACCAATACAACGATATATATAGGTGCGTGATGGTTACACTATTTATGACGTGGCACTCACTACCATAAAAAATTATAAAATCGTCTTGTGTGCACAATAATACAAACGGATTGAAACTTCATCTGCTTGATATCAATATTAATGTTTGATGGCTTACAATATCCGACATCAGAATAAATGTCTCAAAAAATTCTCTTCAGTATCATACAATAAATAATCCATATCTTTTGAATTGTGCACTATATGAAAATAAATAATTGATATCTATCATTTGTCGAATCTGCATAAATTGCTTAAAGCCTTTCCCATACTCAGTTCTATGCATTCTATTATTTGCAGACCTTCCTGTGTTAACAATAATATAAATATTTGAAATATTCTGAGTGTTTGATACTCCCTATGTCCATAAATATAAGGATTTGTGGGTTTGAACTAAGTCAAAACCTCTAAACTAATATATAGAAATATATTATTTCAAATTAATATGGCTACGTATTATGATAGTTAGTTGCACAATGAAACTAATGACATGATCTTTATGTCATCATCAGTCCTTTTTTTCTGATAAGAGTCAACATTCACATTTTTTTTTGACTTACGACAAACCTAGGAAATCTTTATATTTTTGGACAAAGGTTGCATGAATATTGTTAATGTTTAATGACTCTTAATGTCCAAATCAGAATAAATTCTGAAAACTTATGCGCCCCACCTGTCCGCTATATATGATTGATAGCTCAATATGTCCCGCATGTGTGAATTCTCTTTTATGTCCTATATGAAAATAAATGATTGATATCCTTGCAAATGTGTATAAATCGCCACATATGATTGATGGCTCAATATGCCCCGCATGTAATGTCACACTTTCTTGGGTCCTACTATTTATATGATTGATGGCTCAATATTGATACTCCCACCTGTCCGCTATATATGATTGATGGCTCTAGGATTTGTGGCTTTGATATATTTTCAAATCCATAAATATATAGCATTTGTGGGTATCCTTGCAAATATCCTTGTCAATATTCTGAGTATATGAGAATAAATGATTGATATCCTTGCCAGTGCCAGTATAAATATATTCATAACCCCTCCCATATTTTGGTTTATGCATTATATTAAATGCATATATACACCTTCATGTGTCCATCAATAACATAAATGTCCTTGCCAGTGTTAATATCAAGATAAAGGTTTCATGGCTCCAAACATTCAACATCACAATAAATGATGATGTCCTCCATATTTAAGTACTCCTCTATTTCGAGTATTGTGCCCTATATATATGTTAATAACTGATTGATATCCTTGAATGGCTAAAGTTGTTATAAATGTTCACACACTCTCCCATACTTAGGTCTATATGCTGCAAAGTTTTGATTGTGGACTCAAGATACGCAAGAACTACATTTGGATACAAAAATATCATAACGAATGCTCAGAAGTCATATGTATGACATTCAAATATGTTTAAAACTTTGCTATCTCGAATACCAGAATTAATGTTTGAACCCTATGTAGCTTTAATATTCTTCAAAGTAAGATAAAAGTCTTTGTGAACATTTCTTCAATAGAGAAAAAGATTGAGTCTCTGCGAACAATGGCAAAGCTCCATACATACAGAAATTTGCAGAGTATTATTAAAAGGGGAAAATTGCAAAAAGTTAAACCTACATGTTTTGATATATATGTCGTTTACACAACATCAAAGAGTAGAGAGGTATAATAGACCACCCGGAGCCGCACCAGAGAACGTACTAGAGCTATGTCGTCCGGGGAATATGAAAACCCATGGACACTTGCAGGGGGGAGACTGGCACAATTTTTTTTTGTAGGTGGGTATATGAAAACCCTCTTGATTTGCAAGTGGGTTTTTACAATTTTCCCTATTAAAAACTCCATTTAGAGTCTATGCTTTTGAGGACTTTATCTATTGAAATAAAAGTTTTGTGAATATTTTCGTTTAGGGTCCTTTTGGTTCGTAGAATTGAGATGAAGAAATTGAATTGAAGCTCAAATGCAAATTCATACCGAAACGGCGCCAATGGGACTCCAATTTAGTGTTTTTTTTTGTGAGCACCAAAAATGGTTGAAATGGAAACAAGATCAAAATGATTCTATGGGCATGCTTGGCAGCACTTACTTGGGGCCGAAGATGGTGGAGAAGAGACATCTCAAGTATGTTGCAGTTGCCGAAGGGTCGACAATGGTGGGAGTAGGTATGTGTCGACGTTGAGAAATCTGGCCGACGAGTAAATTTAGACTACGCGTTGCGGTTGATTGGGAAGGGTGAGAAAGACACAAGGGATTAGACTGGTTCGGGCGATCGAAGCCCTACGTCCAGTGAGTTGGTTCGGTTCGTGTTGCTCGTAGTAGGGGTTACAAGCTCTTCGAGAGAGGGAGAAACTCCCAAGTCTCTAAATGTTCGTGGAGTTCGCTCTTGCGTGCGTCGCAAGGCCGAAGTGAGTGTGTGTGTGCGAATGAGAAAGTGAGAATGCGGTCCCCCAGCCGCGAGTCAAGCTCTCTCTTTTATCTGTCAATGGAGAGTTGACTGCTACAAGGATGGAGGAAAAAAGAAAAAGAAAGTAAGAGAATTGGTAAATAGCTCGATGTAGGTAGGCGGCTCAGCAGGGAGAGGCGTGTCCGTCCTCGACGCCTTCTCCTCCGGGCGTGGGCGGCGACGGCTGCTACAGTTAAACTGTGGCAGGGATGTCCGTGTCCTGTTCGAGTACTGTGCGACCCTGTTCAGATACGGCTCGCACTGTTACCGCGTGGCGAGGCGGCTTGACCACTGTCAAACGTCCCTGCGGGACGTGCGGGGCTTGCGGTTCACGTCTTCGGACAGTGTCGAAGGACGCCCACTTGCTGCCCATTTAATGCGCTCCACCGGCCAGGCTCCGACTCCGGTGGTCCGACCCCTTCGGTTGGAGGCTGGGGTCAGGCGCCCGGGGTCGGCCGAGGCGGAGTTTTTCCCCGACCCCCGGGGGTCAGGAGGTCGGTCGAGGAATCGGGCCGTTCCTTGCCCGTACGGCCTCCCCGGCCGCGGGCCGTGTCACGCGTCGCGGGCTGGGCTTTAACCTTGGTTTCTGCGGAGACGACCACGGCTTCTGGCCCAGTTCTTGGTCATTTACGTATGATTGCAAGGTTATGTAGGTAATCGCGGGTACCTGGTTTTGGGTACCCGACAGTAGCCCCCGAGTCCTGCGCGGAACGCTTTGGCGTTGTGCGCGGGACTCCCTCTTGCCTCCGGTGATTTCCGCCCTTGGCCCGGCTTCTGAGCAGGTATCCGGTGGGTGCGCGTGAGCGCACCCGCCGGGTGTAGCCCCCGAGCCTGGATGGGAGTGGTTTACTCGCATTCAGGCTTTGAGTTGGACGTTTTTACTCACGTCCGTCCGGGCAAGCGCGTCAATGTCCTGACGTGGGATTGGTCACGAGGGTTCTGTTTGCTGCGTGAGGCTTCACGCCTTTGTCTTCTTTTAGAACGGCCTGCAAGGGTCCGGGAATCTTGACAGGCTTTCGCAGCCCGTGATCCACGTTCCAAGCTTTGACGCCTTTTCACGCTCTCTTCGTTCCAGACATCCTCGCAGCTTTCTGTTGGGACTAAGCCTCAACATGTAAAAATGCGAGATCAATGATGTATGACCCGAGGGTCCATCCCCCCAACTATTGACCCCTTGGGTCCTTTATATAGCCAACAGGGAGGGGTGATTCTCCCGCCCTGCCCTGGATGAGAACAAATATTACACATAGGTCCTTAGGCTGTATTCTATCTTGGGCTTCTTTACAATGGCTTCTCTATGAGTTTGGTAGGGACAATGGGACATCTCCCCAACATTAGCCCCTCATCTGCGACCGCCTAATGGAACATTGGGGAGAGTAGATGCAAACTCTTGTGGGTCCCTAGCAAACTCTTATGTATCTATGTATGCATTTCTAAAAACTATTCTTCTTCTTCTTCTTCTTCTTCTTCTTCTTCTTCTTCTTCTCTTCTTCTTCTTCTTCTTCTTCTTCTTCTTCTTCTTCTTCTTCTTCTTCTTCTTCTTCTTCTTCTTCTTCTTCTTCTTCTTCTTCTTCTTCTTCTTCTTCTTCTTCTTCTTCTTCTCCTCCTTCTTCTTCTCCTTCTTCTTCTTCTCCTTCTTCTTCTTCTTCTTCTTCTTCTTCTTCTTCTTCTTCTTCTTCTTCTTCTTCTTCTTCTTCTTCTTCTTCGGTGAAGTGTTTCCTTGTTAGTCGTTGGTCAGAGCCGATCTTATATGTGGGCGACGGTACGGGCTTCGTATCCTTCAATGTCCAAGCTTGGAGACGATTTGAGCTCCATATGTGGGCGCTTGATGGTGAAGACCTTCGTTTCTTGGAAGGTTGAATGGCGAACTCGACGTGAGCCCCTCAGGCGCACGTCAGAGTAGTCGAAGTTGAGTGTACGGGCTTCGCGTCTTGTAAGGCCGAAGGCGTGGATGATGTGAGCCCCTCAGGCGCACGTCGAAGTAGTCGAAGTCGAGTGTACGGGCTTCGCGACTTGGAAGGCTGAAGGTGAAGACGACGTGAGCCCCTTAGTTGCACGTCGAAGTAGTCGAAGTCAAGTGTACGGGCTTCGCGTCTTGGAAGGCCGTAGATGAAGACGACGTGAGCCCCTCAGGCGCACGTCGAAGTAGTCGATATCGAGTGTACGGGCTTTGCCTCTTGGAAGGCCGAAGGTGAAGACGACGTGAGCCCCTCAAGCGCATGTCGAAGTAGTCGATATCGGGCTTCATGTCTTATAAGGCTGAGGGCATATTTGTGAATGCCGAGGGTGAGGTACAGAAGGATAACTCCTTTGAGTTATGTACTTTAAGTTGATCGAGAAATTTGATTCCTGCAAGATAGGCTTAATGTACCATAAGAGGTTTTAGCCGTTAGATCTGAGTCAATAGATGAGTTGCCTTGTTCTAAGGTCGACGATTTTTGACTCTGTGTTCCTGTAAGAACACTTTAAAGATATGCAATCGAGAGAGATTAACACTTGATAGATATGTGTCCAGTGATAAATATTTTCCACGGGTTTGATACTTCGATAGTCGAATGAAAAAGCCATATGACTTGGAATGCTTTGTCGTATTGTCAAACTTTAAATGCTTCACCATATGGATAGATACTTTGTCAAATGATAGTATGCATGCTTCGATAAATGAGTCATATGTATTTTGACATGGATGCTTCATCATTTATGGATTCAACCATAGAATGTTTGTTTGAAGGATGACACCTCTGATTTGAGTGTGAGAGCCTTCGTTCATGAACTTTTAGTTCGATAATTGTTTGAAGAATGACACCTTTTACTTAGGTGTGAAGGCCTTCGTTCATGAACTTTTAGTTCGATAATTGTTTGAAGAATGACACCTTTGACTTAGGTGTGAGGGCCTTCGTTCGTGAACTTTTGGTTCGATAATCGTTTTGAAGGATGACACCTTTGACTTAGGTGTGAGCGCCTTCGTTCCTGAACTTTTAGTTCGATAATCGTTTTGAAGGATGACACCTTTGACTTAGATGTGAGAGCCTTCGTTCTTGAACTTTTTTTTTTGTTCGATAGCTAGTTCTTTTTTTCTAAGCCTAATAAGGCTCGACTTCGTTTTGAGGCGCACAACCTTCTCTCAAGGTGCGAGGCTCTTCTCTTCTTTTCTTTCTCATCCGTGAGCTTTTAGCTCGAGTCATATGCGAGCTTTTAGCTCAACTTTCCTCCAAGAGCTGATTAAGTTTCAGCCTGGTCTGAGGCTTCGACCCCGTAATATTTTAGTGTATGGCGTGCCACCATATTTCTCTCTTATGAAGTGCTGGCTTAATCTGCTGATCATTGGCTTATCTGCCTTCTTGCAAAGGGTACTTGATGTAGTTTAGTTCTATCGGGCTTCATTGCCTTAGTTGGTTTCGACACTGTAGTCAGCAGGCTTTGTGTTGCTGGGGCTTCGGCTTGCATGTGGGCCTTCGACTTTGTTTATGGATCGTGAGCACTGAGAAGACTTGGTGGTCAGATAATTTTGTTGCAGGCTTTGCATTTCCGGCTTCTATTTCGTCCGCTCTGCTGCTATATGCGAAGGCTCTTCGTGTTATCATGTCTGCACATGGCTTCGTATTTCCTTGTCTCACCATTATTAGGCTTCGGGTCATTCAGATGCTTGGTCATGTTGCCTTCGAGACGTTACCCAAATTGACTATCTTCCAGGATGACTTGGCTTCGGCAGTCCGGGGCAACCAATGACAGACATGTGGGTCAAGCAGGTGCACAGGACTTCATATAATTTATAACTGTGTCCCTTCTGTTGATTCTGACAGGGAAGGCTCATTCTTATTGAGGTGCGAAGGTGGTTATTTTCGCCAGGATTCGTCAGATTTTTCTTTTATGGCTTCAGGTGCTGGACGTTGGCAATCTGAGGCTTCGATAGGCCTTCGTTTGAGTGGCCAGGCTTGGGGGCCCATCAGGGACACATGCGAAGGTCTGAGGGCATCAAATGAAGCTTGCACGGCCTTGTAATTGTGGTAATGAGCTTCAGCGTTCCGTGTGAGTGGATTGGCTTTGTAAGTTTTCCATCTTGCTTCAAGTGTTGTCGAGATAGGTTTCGAGGTGAGCTCGTTGCTTGCTTTCGGCCTTCTTCTGCTATTTCATAAAAATATCAAGTTCATCATGTCTTGTGTTGCGGGCTTCGAAGGTTGGAATAGTGGTCGAGCTTCGTTATTGTACGACATGAGATAGCTTTACTGGTGAGTAGTGAGCTTGATTTATCAGCTCTGCACGTTTGACCTCGCCATGGGGCTTCAAGACAGCTTCTACTGCTGGTTATGAATGATAGCTGGTAGGCTTCGTCATGCCTTGGCGGTCTTCGTTTTAGCTTTTTCTCTCTTTCTTCTTCTTTTTTTATATGTTCCTCGGTCAGCTCAGTGGGTACGTATTGGTTGTGCCTCGTTGCTGGTTGCGGGAAAGCTTCGCATCAGCTTCGTGTGCTAGGTTTTGATGTGGCTAAGCGTCTTCGACAAGCTCTTCTCCGTGTTTGTATGCTACGGGACAGCTTCACGATGGATCGGGAAGGCTTTAGCAGGCTATGCATCGTCGTATTATGGCGACACGACGAGGCTTCGCGGTATCATGGCGGGGCTCGGCGGCATCACGACGAGGCTTTTGGGGTCGTCACGGAGAGGCTTCGCGGCAGTCACGGTGAGGCTTGGAGGCATCGCGGCATTACGACGAGGCTTCGCGGCATCACGACAAGGCTTCGCGGTTGTCACGGAGAGGCTTCGCTGCGTCACGGCAAGATTCGTTTTTTTTTTCATAACAGCCTTGTTGCAGTAAATTAGTTTCGGATGACAGTTTCCATAATAGTATAGTTGAAGTCTTCTGGAACTTCTCATTGGCATGTGAATTTTTTCTGTGCTATCTTCAGGCTTCGTTCATATATTGGCCTTCGGGACTGTTGGGGACTGCACCGAAGCCCTTACCCGACCCACGCGAAGAATAACAGCCAATGGCGAAGGCAAAACGGAGAAGACAATCAAACTAACAGCCGTGCTTATACAGCCAATGGCATGCATGTAAATATGATCATTCTCCCCCTTATAAATATGGAGGGAGATGATCTTGGAATGACATCGGTTTTTCGGGCCACGAGCCAAAGGAAGAATCATTTGCACCGTGCTCTGAACTCTCTAATCACCTGACCCCTTCGCCCGGCATCGCGGGAGAAGGAGAGCTTCGCGTAATTGAACTGCAGGCAACCTGAACGAGAACCTCTTCGTCCGGCACCGCGGACCACAAAAGAGGGCTTCGCTCCAACTAGAAGACAACGACGACAAGCGAAGAGGGCTTCGCGAAGAGATTCGAAGGCATCGACAACCATCGAAAGCTTCGCCAGAACCAAAACACCTCTATCACTCGTTGGAGGGCTTCGATCTGTCCCACCAAGACCTTCGATCCCCCAACATTTGGCGCCGTCCCGCGGTTTGAACCCACGACCACGATCAATATGGCCAAGGCAAAGGCAAGAACAAACATCAGCGACACGCACCGCGCAGAAGCCGATGCCGAAAGCGAAAGGCTAGCGAAGGAAGCAGAACTCAGAACAGCAAGAGAGCAAGAAGAGCGAGATAAAGCTGCAAGAGCGGAAGAAATAGCAAGAGCCGAAGAGGAGGCAAGAAAAGAAGAAGCTCTAAAAGCAGTGCAACTAAACAACGCTGAGACATCTCAAGCAGCAAGCTTTCAACAGGAAGATGACGAAACACGCAACATAACCTAAAGGCTTCGGATAATAGAGCAAGAAAGAGTCGAAAGAGAAAAGAAGCTGGCCATAATCGAAAAGACAGCAAAGCTGAAGAAAGATATGCTCGAGAAAATAGTGCAAGCCCAACTGGAGATCAACGAAATGGACAGCAAGTTAAACAAATACAATGAAGAAATGGAAAACCTGAGGAAGCAAGAGCAAGAAGCACATCACAAGCCTCGCAAGCAAACCGAGCGCAAAATGGTGTACGAAGTAAGCAGCTCCGGAAAGGACAGCCAGCCATGCGCCATCTACAATGAAAACTCTCCCCTGAGCGAAGAGCTACAGAGCAAACCTTGGCCGGTCAACTTCAAAATGCCGAAGGTAAAGGCGTACCAAGGAAAAACATGCCCAAGAGAGTTCCTCATGTCCTTCGAAGCCGCAGTAGAATCGGGCGGAGGAACAAGCTCAACATACGCCAAAGCTCTAGTCATGGCTGTCGAAGGAGTTGCGAAGACATGGTTTTCCACTCTCGAACCAGGATCCATTAATTCTTGGTCCGAGTTGAGAAGAGAGTTCATAAACAACTTTCAGGGTTTCCAAGCATCCGAAATTCATCAAGGAAGGCTATTTTCATGCAAGCAGAAACAAGACGAAGGCTTGAGGGAGTACATGCAAAGGTTCATGGAAATAAAATCAAGAGCGAAAGATGTAGGGGCTTCAACAGTTATTGATGCACTAACGGAAGGCTTGAGGGCTGGCCCCTTCCATTCTGCATTAACAAGAAAGAGACCCAAAACCATCTTCGCACTATTAGACACCTTTGAGAAGTATGCAAGATCAGACGATGAATTCCGAAGGAAAAAAGAAGACGAAAAGAAACAATCCCAGCTGCTCAAAGACGAGAAGAAGTATAAAGAGGAAAAGGAAGCGAGTCGAAGCAGAAGGCACGACGACAGCAGAGACAATCCAAAAGATCATAACAATCGAAGGATACACAACCTCGAAAACAGAGAAGAAAGGGGCGATGAAAAGAGGAACAAAGATGATGAAAGAGGGAGAGAACGAAGCGACCAAGAAAAGGATAGCGAAGACAAAAAAGAAAACAACCAGAGGAGCAGTTCTCGTACCCCATACTGCGAGCTGCATGGCAAAGGAAAGGGCCATACGACAAAACAGTGCCGAAACCTGCAACAATTCAAACAAAATTGGACTGCAGAAAGAGAAGCGAAGAGGGCCATCAGACACACGAGCAACTATCGTGAGAACTGGTCTCAAGGGAACCCAACGTCAACAAACCCTTCGCACTCTGTCAATCATGTCGTCAACTATCCAAGAGAAGCTTCGTATCAGGCACAGCAGTATGCCTACTCTCAACCTCAAAGCCTGGCAGCACTGCCACCGCCCCCAGAAACAAACCAGCAAAACAATGGAAGAAGCTCAGAACCTAGCTACACGTCTCAAAGGCAAACTATTAACGCTATCTCCGGAGGATCAACCCAGCAGCTGGACTCAAGAAGAGCAAGAAAAGAACACATTCGAAGGGTGCATAATGTGACGTCAAGGACTCCGTTTGTGAAAACCAAGTGGTCCCATGTCGACATCACCTTCGGAAAAGAAGACGCAAGAGACCTTGACCAACCGCACTCAGACCCACTGGTCATCAAGGCAAATATAAAAGGATTTGATGTACTCAGGATCCTTGTCGATGGAGGAAGCTCAACTGACATCCTCTTCGCCTCCACATACAGAAAAATGAAGCTAGAAAATGAAACACTGCAACCCGCAGGAATTCCATTGGTCGGCTTCACTGGAAAGGTTATCCAAGCATTGGGAAAAATTAGCCTACCAGTTACCTTCGGCGAAGGAGATAACGCAAGAACTGAAGATGTGACCTTCGATGTGGTTGACATTGTTTATCCTTACAATGCAATCTTCGGAAGGGGGTCCATTAACAAGTTTGAGGCAGCCATACATCAGGGCTATCTGTGCATGAAGATTCATGGTCCCATCTCTGTCATCAGCGTCCTTGGAGACCAACTGCAAGCAAGAAGTATCGAAGAAGGCGAAACACCTGGGAGGAAGAATGTCCACTTCGTCCGAAGGAAGCAAAAGACTCCAGATTTCAAGATCTCCAGACTCGAAAACTCGTCCATGACATATCAGAAATGCATGAGCCGTGTCTACCAAGAGCATCTCTTCGGTAACACGCGCGATACCTACATGTAAAAGAACAAAACTTGCGGGGGGTGCACTCTTTTTCCTCACGAGGGTAGCCCTGTGAAGGGTGTGAGGTCTTTTAACGAGGCACCCTCCAAGACTGTAACACAGTTTTTAATTACCTTTTTACCCTCGAAAAAATTCCAGAGCAATTTCCTGGGAGGCGTAGAAGAGCCAAAGCTCAAGAAACGAAACTTCGAGCTCAAAAACGATATCAGGCAAAAGCCTAGAGAATCCGAAGGTTACACCAATTAAGTATTTGGTGTAGTCTAAGTTTGGATCGATGTATCACAAAGGATGATACATAGACTCCAGACAAGAGCCGAAGGGAAAGATAAGCAAAGAAAGCTTAACCTACCCAAGTACAGGCAAACAAAAACCTTCATACAAATCGCGATCCTTCGCATGAAACGTTCAAATATCAAAGAACGAAAACACGAAAACTTGTGTTCTTCAAAAGAAACACAAGGTCATCGTGCAGAAAGCATTAAGAGCTTCGGTGATATTGAAGAAATCTTCTCTCTGGCAAAGACCTCCGAAAGAATGCTTCAAAAGAAAAGCTTTATTAAGCACAAACATCAGTTAAGGAGATCCATCGTCAGGCTCACGCTTTACAACAAGGCCTAATTCTAAAAGCATTTCGCATACAATCCTAAATTCATCGAAGTTATATCCATTCGAAGGAGAATAAGGCCTTTGAAATATGGGATCTATTATCCCAGACGAAATCATTCGCTCAACATGCGAAGCCGCATCGAAGGAGGAAGACGAATCTAAAACGTCTCCAACCTTCTTCTTCTTAGCCACACCCCGATGTGAAGAACTACTACCTCGTGGACAACGACCACGAGGCGTTCGTTTATTCCGACCCCGACTCCCTTCGGGAACATCAGCCTCGGTGCGATAAACTTTCCCAATAGCCACAAGGCTACCAGGAGGAAAAGAAAAAGAACTCTCACCTCCCTCAACAGGTGACAAAGGGCTCG
Source organism: Eragrostis curvula (assembly GCA_007726485.1). Lineage (NCBI taxonomy): Eukaryota > Viridiplantae > Streptophyta > Magnoliopsida > Poales > Poaceae > Eragrostis > Eragrostis curvula. The sequence goes on from RWGY01000026.1 coordinate 873,144, forward strand.
AATCACTAGATAAATCAATCCTCGAAGGAGAACTAAAAACTTCAATCGGAGGCTCACGGTGAATCAAGCCACCAGAAGAAGGCTCTGGAGTCGCAAACTCGCTCAGAGAAACATCAGATGATGAATCCGGAGCAACACACTTCTCCAAAACCAAGTCAGAAGAAGCCTTCGGAGTAGCAAACTCGCTCAAAGAAATATCAGACGAAGCCTAAGGTCCAAAAACCAAGCAAAAATTAATCGAAGCAACATAAAGTTTACAGCAATATTACAACAATTCTCAAGAAGACACAAGTCCGAAGGAATGATATAACCCCTCTCCCGAAGAAAAAATAAACTGTTTATACCTCACTCTGAGGCAGACGACCAACAGACTGCACACGATTCCAGAAGGCTTCGTCAAAATGACCGGCGACCTTGAGAAGAGCTTCAACAACAGGACGGGGAGTAGAATCAACAGCTGAAAATTTGAAATCTTCAGAAGCAACCTTCGCCAAAACATTGCTCCCTTCGACATCAAGAGAATGGAGGAAGTCCCGAATAGCCAGATGAACAGCATTGGAGGAAAAGGCCCTGCAAGCCTTCACCACGAAAGGAATGTTGACAGAAAGCCAAGATTGGCGCTGCTCAGTCGAAGCATCCTCAGGGATCTGATCAGGAGTAGTCCCAACTGAAATAAGAGCATCCTGAATATAGCTGCAGAGAGAGGACAGGCGAAGCTCTTCAGCCTTAGCAAAAGAAACCGCCTCCTGATCCGCAGTTTCAACTTTTTCGCGAAGGACCTTGTTGGCTTCCAAAGCCTTCGCAAGGGACGAATCAAGATCCCCCAGCTGTTTCTCCAGAGAAGATACCTTCGCCTTAAAATCTTCAGTAGATTTGACGAGGGTCTCCTTCTCAACAGAGAGATCTACCACACGTTTTTCACTAAGAGCAAGAGCATCTTCTTTCTCCTTGATCTGAGATTCAAGGGTGGAGAGATCCTTGCGAAGCCGGTCCCGATCAGCCCTTGCCAGTGTCAGCTCATTAAACTGGCGAAGGGAGGCTTGGGTAATAGCAAGCGACTGACGGAAACAAGAGCGAAATTAGAAAAACAAGCAACTGAGAAAAAACAAAAAACTAAAACTGCTTACCTTCATCTGCGAAGACAGTAAAGACTTGTACAGGGTATCACCACCCTGAAGCACAAGCTCATTCTCCACTTGTGGAAAACGAAGCTTCTCTGCAGCAGCAACAAAGGGCGCAGCGGCCCTAGCACTCATGATGAAGGTGTTCGAAGGAACGTCGTCACAAAGAGTCAAAGAACCCCCAGTAGCTTCGACTGAATCAAAAGTCATGTCAAAAGGGAGAAACTCTCCAAGCATTGCTTCAAAGACTGAATGTAGGAAAAGATCACCACCTGCTGAGGGGCTGAGAGGCTCACGAAGCACAGCGTCTGGCTCCGAAGGTAATTGAACCTGGGAACGATCTGTAAGAGGTCTCAGGTTATCAGCAATTTGACGAAGCCCAGCCACACTAAGAGATGAGAGATAACCTTGAACAGAAGCTTCGGCTACCCCTTCGTTATGAACAGGGGCAGCAGGAGGAACATCAAGACCATCAACACAGGTCTTGTCCTGGATCTTAGCCTTCGATCCAGACTTAGCAAGAACAGAATCAGCACCCTTGATGGCCTTGTCCTGAATCTTGGCCTTCTCAGCGGCGCTGGTATCACGAATATCAACTGTAGAAGCAGAAATATCCTTTGCAACAGAAGAAGAGCCCTTCGAAACAACTTTCTTAGGGACAGACTGAGCTTTAGACCCAGAAGAATTACTACCACCATCTTCTGGAATAGAAAACAAATCTAATGCAGAACGAATCACCGGAGGCTTGAAAGCAAAAGAAGGCTTCTGTTGACGGTCCTTACGACCCATTTTTACCGTCAACTTTATGCACCTTTTGGACCTAACACCATCACCAAGGGTAGACATAGGGCTTATTTCTAACAAATTCCACTAGTCTTGGTGAAATTATGAGTGCAGGTGCAATTCATATAAAAACAGGGGAAAACAGGCACTAAACATGGACTTTGCAATCGACGGATTTTCCCCGGACTAAAGAATTTAGTCCAAAAGCCCAAAACCACAGAACGAGGCTTCAAGACCAAAGAATGCAAGTGGATTGGGCACATACATAGCCAGGGGAAGGAGCCAGAGGAGGACCAGGCCCAGTGGGGCCCAGGCCAGGTCGGCCGACCCCCCCTGGCCAGGTCGGCCGACCTGATAGGGAGGCCCCCCTGGCCCATCTTTTTATGGCGGTTCACAACCGACCTCTGGAGGTCGGTTCCCACTGCATTAATTGTCACCGACCTCAGGAACCGCCTCAAAGTTGCCGACCTTCCAAGGCTATAAATAAAGGGGTACCCCCCTCTCTCAACACAACAACACACCACAAGACACAAGACTCTCCTCATTTCCAATCCACAGGCCGAGAGCCTCTTGTATTTTAGTAGAATAGGAGAGAGGGCAAGGAAGAGATAGGAGTTCTCCTCCCCTTTTCATTGGAGGTTTAGTTCCTATTCTTTTACCTTGGCGTGTAAACACTTCTAGTGGTTATACGTGGTGATTATCTATCTATTGAGCTTTATCATTCGTTTAGGCATAATTCTTGTTATACTCGTTCAACGGGATCGTCGCTCTGCAAGGAGTGCTCTAGTTCTTTGAATCAGTATCAGGCCGGGACTAGAGTAGTGATCGATAGCATAGACGTGGTGTCTAGGCTGGAGGTTGCCTTTGACCGCTGTGTGCTCCACGGTTTGTAGAGGTAGGTAGCAGGAAGTGACAGCCCTGTCCATCCAAAGGAACCCTCCACGTTCGGGTACATAGTAGAGCCTTAGCCGGAGGGGCTTGGCAGACCAAAGCCTAAGCCGGTGCTCGAAGTAGACGAGTAGAACCTGAGTTCGTCTAACCTTAGAAATATCTAGATAATAATCACCCTCTCAATCCTAAGCTGCTAGTTGTCTTAGTTGTCCTTGGGTAAAACTTGCCTTGCGGTAGAATAACTCCGTTCCTTGGCGAAAACAAATACGATACCTTGGAATACTCCCGGGTGAAGTGCTACAACGGTATTCCGTGCGCTTGCGGATTTATCTGTGACGTAAGAAATACCAACAAGCATTTCTGGCGCCGTTGCCGGGGAGCGGTTGATATCTCTATTGCAAATTAAGTTTGCCCTCGTAATCTATCTTACTTACCGTTTTGTTTTTATTTCCCTTAAATTCAAAAAAAAAAAAAATATTTCATGGAGTCACAACCCACCATCCAATCATTCTCTACTCCACGGGGCGAGCTCTTAGAGCCACCATCATCATCACAACCTATTTCTTCATCTGGCTACGAGTTTTCCCCCGATTACATTTTGATGATAAGAAGTTTATCCTTTTCGGGTTCTAAACATGAAAATCCTTATGAACACTTGCGAGAGTTTGAGCATTTGTGTTCATGCCGATCAATCCACGGCATGACACAAGAAACATTGAAATGGAAATTGTTTCCCTTCTCTCTCAATGAGAAGGCGAGGCAATGGTACATTTACACCGCTAAGAGAGTAAACGGTGATTGGAAAGAATTGCGAGACAAATTTTGTCTAGCATTCTTCCCCGTATCTCGTATTAGTTCTCTACGAGCGGAAATAATTAACTTTCGTCAAGAAGAGGAGGAAACTTTAAGTGCATCTTGGATCAGATTTTGTTCATTAACAGACTCTGGACCAGAATTGTTGCTCCCCAAACCAGTGTTATTGCAACATTTTTATTCGGGATTGAGCAGCGATACCGCACTTTATCTTGACACGGCCGCTGGTGGATCTTTTTCTCATAAGACCATAGCGGAAGCACACGAACTTTTGGATCGAATTGTGGAAAACACGCCTTTTTCCGCTGATTTACTAGTTGAGCCGGAGTCAATAGATGAGGAACTCGTTGTGCAAGAAACACAACAATTGGTGCCTACATTGGTAGAGCCAACACCCGAGTTCTCATCTAACATAAGGACCATGATAGAGGAAGATGAACCTCTTGAGTTCCCATTTGAGTTCGAGGAAGAGATTTTCGAAAATTTTGGAAACACCTTGAACTACTCTTGTCAAAAGAAACCTCAGATCTGTGCATCAACCCCCGAACCTTTGGAAAAAGATTTTCTCTTAAAAACTATTCGGAGTTGACGGCGATCATGAGCGATGAATGGATGAAGGAAGAATGAGCTTTCTTCCGATATAATTCAACTT